>MQRK01236913.1:5192-21528 GCA_001938485.1 Girardia tigrina | reverse complement strand
TCCCTTTTTAAAATAACTCTATAAAAAGTAACAATTAAAAAAAATAACTAATAAATACGACTGTTGATGATGGAAAAAGAATTTCCGAAACATGTACAATAATCGATTTTTTAAAAAAAACTTTAACAACAGTAGCGTTCACAAGACTCAATATTTAAAAATAAATATAATTTTAAATATAAATATATAAAAATATATTAATTATAAAAATATGAATAAAATTATAAATAATTTTTATAATTTTGAACTAAATATAAAATAATTAAAAAATTTATAATTTATTTTTAGGCTAGTCTAAAACTCTCATCTGTCAAATGAAATATTTTCTTGTTTTAATCGGCAAGAACGTTATTAGTTTCCTCTGTCAATAATTGTCTTGATTTCCAAGCTCGAGTTTATTTGAGGATTGTTTTTTGTTCGAATTTATTCCTTATTAAATATAGTAATTGTAAAATCCATTTGCTGACAGTCAGTCTAATTTCCCATTAAGCAAAAAGACGCATTTTTTCAAATCAGTAGCTGAATATCAATCACATTTGCTTAATTAAATATTTCATTAAGATAAAACAATTTTCCCCTCAATCACTTCAGCTATTCAGCGAGTTGATTTCCCTTTGAAATTTATTTTGTGGATGAAATTTTACTTCTAATATGTTGAATATTCTCTTTGTAACAGAAGAGTAATCCCAACTAAGCAGGTCCTGGAAATGAGGAAGATATATCTATTATTAAGAACACTAGACTTTTAATTTTCTTCATAATTTCTAATGATATCGTCTAATTTTTCTTCGAAATGTTTTGGTTGTCGATACGGTTTCACTAATACCGGCTCTCCATATGTTTCGATTTTATGTTTTGTCAGTAAAGTTCTTTCAATATCCCTTTTGTTGGTTATAATTGATTTATATTCTGTTAAAAGTTCCATTAGTTGGTTCTCGATTTTATTTTTGTACAGCTCTTTTTTTCTTTTTAGTCTATCCTCATCAGAGGGATTGTCTCGTATTACTAGTACCTTCTTGGTGTGAGGTGGTTCTTTCTTCAATTTTATTCCAAATTTGTTACAATAATCTACCCCTGCTATCATTTCCGGATCTAGATCTTTGACTAAAATATAATCAATCATTCCTTCTTTCAATTATCACTGGAAGTTGCACAATTCTATAGTATATAAGTTCCGAATCATTTACAAAAAATATCCGTCTGTTTGTTTCTTGGATTTTTATATATTTCATATCTTTGATTATCTCTACTTTGATGACGAGTACTCTGGTCCTTGTGTCCAACAGGCCCTGTACATTTTTATTCTTTATGCAAAACTCTATACTTGGTCATCCTTTCAATTCTTTATAATTTATTTTAAACATTGGTATTCTCAATACATCTACATACTTTTTTCTCTTCATCTCTTTTTCAATTTTCATGATATCACATTTTTCATCATTTCCATCATGTTCATAATCTAATATACACATCTCCAGAGGAATATTTTTATACACATCATCTGTCTCATTCCTCATTTCGTTCTCCTAATTCAACTACTGAGTACTTTCTATTTGTCTTTGTCCTTCGCTCTCCAGATTTTACATTTGAATAATTTCTTCTGTCATCTCTTCCAGTCTTTCCGTTGCTTCATTTCTATCGCTCCAGTTCTCTGAATTTATTCATATTTTCATAGTACTATGTTCTTACGTGTTCTTTTCTATTACAGTGGTTGCATCTGATTTTGAGCATTCTTTTCTCCCATAACCTTCTTCGTGGCATGCCCAACAAGAGATTCTTCTCATTTTGAAATTTCTCTTTGTTTCTTCTATTATTCTTTCTTCGTTTCGTGATCTTGGCTGTTGTCTCTAATGTTCGACTATTCTCCATTCATTGTCTCTCTTTGTAGTGTAGGCGTCCACCATTATATATCTGCTCTTTGATTCGAATTTGTATATTTTCTTCTGTATACATTCGATATCCTCAGCTTTCGAGACACCTTTCAGGGCTATCTCTCTCTTCACTTCCCTATAATCTACAGCGTTGGCACACGTCAGGTATGATATCGCTTTTTTCCAATTTCTTTTCTACTAGTTTCTCAACTAGTTCATCTATTTTCCGAGATACGGTTGAGGGTTCGTTCGATCCAACTAGTATTTCGACAAGTTCCCTCATTATCTCCAGACTATTCTTTTCTCTGGTAAATGCAGGTTTAATTTTTGTTTTCCAGGTATCTCCCTGTGCATTCTCGTACTTATTTATTGCTTCCAGAGTCATGAATGATATCACCAGCAAGACTCTTCTTTCTTCTGAGAATCCCATGATCTTCGCATATCTGTCAAAGCTCTTTAAGAATTTCTTTACGTTTGATACAGATCCATCAAATATCTCTGGACCTCTGATTTTCGGAGGCACGTGGTCGTTGGTCGCCATATTAAGAACACTACTTGGATTTTCAATACATTTATTGACATCACAATTTAGATTTTCTTAAATTTGCAAAATATTAATTATTTTGGATAGTTAACATTTAAACTTAATCAGTTTAATATATCCTTATTAAATGTTAGTTAAAAACTTTAAATTTATTTTTTTAATTTTGAAAAATATTGATTATTTTGGAAAAAAATTAAGGTTTTTAACTTATTCTTATTATTATTCAGTTAAAAAACTGAAATGTTATTATTAACAACCTCAATATGAGTTTTACAACATTTATTAATATCACAATTACATTCACTATTTGACATTTTTCTTGATCGATATATTTCTGAGTTCAAACTAATTATTTTCAATAAATGAAAATCTTTTAATAAAAATTATTAATTATAAAGAATCTAATTGGTTAAAATTAAATCTAAACATTTTTTTAAAAAGAACATATTAAATTAATATATTAAAATTTTAAATTACATTAAAAAATAAATAATACATTCAAAATTATTTTAAATCTTTTTACTTTAAAATTAAATTAAATTATTTTAATTAGTAGGAATCAAAGAAAATACCAATCATCTATATGTATAGGAGAGGCACATTCCGAATCAAAATAAAACATGCACAATATCAACACACAATTCAAGATATTCCTCACAGTTATCAAGACCATGATTCAATTTTTTCGGGGAAGGGATATTTTTAATTTTGTAAAATATTGATTATTTTGGAAGTTCACGTTTTAAAATTAAGGATTTACTTATTCTTATTATTATTTAGTTAAAAAAACTTTAATGTAAATAGGATCATAAGTCATTTTTTTCGGGGGGAATTTTTTTTATTTTGCAAAATATTATTTATTTAGGATAGTTCAAATTTTAAAATGTTAGACATTTTAACGTATTCTTACGTAATTAAAACATTTCGGAGGGTATTTATGCCCCTATTCCCCCCCTGCATACGCGC
This sequence comes from Girardia tigrina, assembly GCA_001938485.1. NCBI lineage: Eukaryota > Metazoa > Platyhelminthes > Tricladida > Dugesiidae > Girardia > Girardia tigrina. Next base: position 18,147 of record MQRK01236913.1, on the reverse strand, counting down.
TTGTACATGTATATTCCACATTTCACGAGCAAACAGTGGAGGTTGACGGAGTGGCGTACCGAGGGTATCTGGTGCCCAAGCAGGAAGGCTTGTCGGTGCCCTCTTCAATACTGCATGTAATTTATAGTTACCGGTTTCTTTGAAAATAAGACCAGGTCTTACATTCGAAGAAACACAGTTTTTTACAAGTAATTTGTTTTCCAAAAATAAGACCACCCGTATTATAAAACTTTTTGAATCAATTTTCGTTGATTTTAGTTTTAAAGCTTCAAAATAGTTTTTAATAACAGATCTTGTCTCTTCAACTGGACTGTTTATCTTCCTGTCCAACACTCAAAATTTTTCTAACAAAGAATTTGTTTCGTTTCATTAAATTTCAATCCACCTGTTGCTTACATTAAAATTTGCAATTGGAAGAGAAAATGCGACTTTATTTGCTTGCTCCCTCAATATACTGTATGACACCTCTTTTGTTTTCTTTTCGTTCCGTGTATAACGACTTTGCAAGATCTTCTTTAAGTGGAGGAAAAAATGGTGTTTTTTCAGATCCGACTTAGAATTTTGAAGATTTGTTTTATAATTGCATATCTTTTCTTCTTGTTTTTTTTCAATCACGCACTATTTTATTCGTTATGTTACAATCTATTACTGTTTTAAATATATTGTTATTATTTTGTCTCAAAATATCAAGAGTCTTGATCTTTATTTCGATACACTTTGACTTCCTATGCATAGGAAAGCTATAAATAATGAATCGTCAAACATAAAAAAAAATTGAAAAACGAAGATGTAAAAAAATAATAAAGTTACGTAGTTCGATATGAAATTTAACATTCTCATTTTAATAACTCATTGTTTAATAATTTAAAATCACTTTTTTTTATAAATTTTATCTTTTAAAACAAAAGTTTATTTGCACTAATTGTATTTTATTTGATTAAATTTTTTGATAAAAATCGTTATTTTCTAAAAGCAATTTTTAAGTGCATGAAAATAAGACCAGAGTCTTATTTTGGGGGGGTTTTATTTACTGGAAACCCCGTACATAAGAACATTCATCAGTATGAAGTACCAAATTGACTTGTAATGTTAACGAAGTTAACGAAAGAAATCTGTAGCCAGTGTCACATTTTATTAAAAAACAACTTTTCGTGATTTTGCATTTGCAAAGTTTTCAATGACATCATCAAAGTTAATTGTTTCGACTAGCTCCTTCTCTATACTAAGCAGTGCCAAGTTAGACCAACGCTTCCGTCCCAAATAAGTTAAAATGAGTTTTAGTTTTATAAATGAACGCTCTCCGTTTGCAATTGACACAGAGATAGTCAGCATAATTTTCAAAGCAATCTGCAGGTTTGGAAAGATGTAATTGTCATAAGAAATAATGAATGAAGTTAATTTCAGGGGACTGTTCGTGGCAGCATCTGGCCGTGATTTCAGCAACATCTTGCAGTCACTGATTTCTGCAAACAGTTTGCTCCATCGATATGAGTTTCATAAAACTCAGCCAGTGTTGTTCACTTCTGTTGAATATCATCAGATGTCTCCCTGGCCAACAATTTGTTGATGTCGAAAAGAAATCCAAACTTTTCATCAACCGATTTCAGACGAACAAATCGAGTTGTCATCTCCTGGATCAGCCTACCGATAACTGATTTAATAGTATGAGATATTTGTTCAACCGCACTGAGTCATACATCATTAACATTTTCACCAGGCATTTGTGTTCGACGTCTGATTCTTCCTTCTATTCTAATTCCTCATTTTTCACATAGATCTTTGACTGCATTGACTGCAGTGATGCAAACGTTTTCTCGAATGGTACTAGTTGCTGCTGAGTCCTTCCAGACCTAGAAAAATGTCATGGAAATTCCTTGATGGATCTTGTAGTCGTTTTCGGATTCAGTGGATTTTCGACACAAATGTATACCAGAAAGTAAGTAGAGTGTTAAAATTAAAATTTATGACATTTTGAAGCAAACTATATGCACCATTTTGAGTGTCATTTATTTGAGTACCATTTTCATACAGGTCTTCTAATAGCTGTAATAATCACTCGGTTCTTGGATTACCTTCACTTTATGTTGTGTTGACATTCTCTCTTCAATGTAATTCCAAGACGTTCTCTCATCGTTTCACAACGAACAGTTGAAGCGTTGAAGAAAACATAGAGATTCTGTACTGTACCAAAAATGGCACAACAACTGGATCCTGTTTTGCAGCATGTAATCCAGATAAATTCAGGCTATGGTTATTACGATTTACAAACGATGCTTGAGAATTTTGAATGGAAGTTTTTTGTTTCAGTCCTGCTGTTACATCGACATTATCTTAGCACTGAGATCGACAGTAAGCCATTGTAAGATTGTCCGCTTGTAATTGCTCAGCAATAACACTTTCTAGTGTTGATGCATCTTTTGCATGAAGCTGAATAAAACCAAGAAAAGCTTCTTTGATTGTAACTTTCCTAGTTATAAAATTAACGCCAACGAATCGAATAACTTTTGATAACTGTTCATGAAGGGCTGCGTCAGATGTTGAATCCAGCATTAACCCATAAAATTTGTTTTGTCAAATATCACAGATTATCTGCTTTATGACTGTAGATTCAAGAAAACTGATAAATTCATTTTAAATTCTTGGTGACAGATATGAAACTGAACCAGGAACATTCGCAGCATGTTGTAAATGATTTGATAATAGTCGATCAAACTGAGCAATCAGTTCCATTATGGCTAGGAAATTTCCAATATTGTAAAATTCAGTGTTGTTACGTTCAGTAAGACTTTCACAGTGACCATGTAAAGCCAAATTCCGATTAGATAGAAACTTTGCTCAGGCCAGAAATCGTTTCAGTACTTCACGCCATTTCTGTTTGTCATTTTTATTTTGTTTTTCAACTTCCTTATCTATCAACCTACCCTGTGAAATCCAATGTTCCATTTCCATCCATTTGATGAAAGATGTCCGATAACTTGAGCTGGTCTCATGATCCTGTGCGTTGATAATTACTAAAGCCGGAAGATATCTGAAATAAAGATCTTGAGTTACTGCTTCATGAGGTGAATAATGCACAACAGAAACAGTACCCTGATTTCTTATATGGTGAATAAACCAACCAAGATCTGTTAACTTCCTCTCCATTGCTAAGACTACGTTTAAACGATGTTGATGTCGTTAAGCGGCCTATGTTAACTAAAAAATCAGTATCCTGATTTTGAAATACTGTTGACCCACGGCAAACCAACGAAGATTGTCTGTCACAATGATAAGCCCGTTATAGAATCAAGATCCACAAAACCAAAATCATGTGAATTAAAAGGCATATACTGTTTATATTCATTAGAGGCTTGGGCAGCCTCATGAGATGAATATGACTCGGGCATTTCTGGCTGCAATTGACAGCTACATGTCATCAAGGTCATCCAGCTGATTCAAGCTTTCCGATTGAACAGTTATTACGTCTTGTACAAGCTTATCCATATCAGTCTCATAACTGTCAATTTTCTCTTTTGATCGCTGTTTCAAAAACTGCTTCATAAATGAGTCACATTTTTTAGCATCTGTTTCTTGTTGTCGCTTTATTTTGTGATGTTGAGCTCCACTTAAATTTTTAATTGACATAATAAATTTAGAGATTAATATGTAAAGAAATAAAATTGATTTAAAATTGATTTACAGTAGATAAATAATTTACATGAAGCATGTAAATTCAGCCGCACGATTCAATCTGCCCCTTTGATGCTAATTTCAGTGCCCCCCACTCTCCGGCGCCTGTGGTACATACCCTCCCCGCCCCCCTCAGTACACCACTAGGTTGATGTTACTTGTTTCTAGTCGGGCGTCCGATCCAAATATCTTCAAAATAATTGATAACTTCCTGTGCTTCTGGTTGAAATGATAAATTTTTACATAGATATTCAAAAAGATCTATTATTACTTCAATAGAAAAAAATGCAATAGCAACCAGCATTTTCATGTTTAATGCAAAATTAGCATCCGTTTCATACCACTTTTTCAATCTATTACTTTGAATTGAACGAAAAGCTTTGCGAAAAGTGAAAGAAACACCCTCTTTGTTTAGCATTTGTAAATACTTTGCTACAAGCATTAATCATAAATGTAATCATAAACTATGTAAACAGATAAGTGTCATGCATTATTCCGTAATTTTTCTTCTGAACTCAAAATATATATTTCTTTCAAGTTTTCGTCGATAAATTTTCCTGGTGGTGAATTTTCGTGACTATGAATTTTCTTTCGATGAATTTACCGGCGACGAATTGCTGTCAGTGAATTTGCCAAAGTCCCACAATTTGAATTCTCCACAAAACTTTTGTAACTAGTCATCGTTCTTGATTGATATTTTTAATTATATTTCTAAACGTCTTATTATTTTAACCAATTAATTTATAATGCGATTTCAACTACAAGTAATTTACAATTGGATTTGAAAATAATTTGTAATTAAAATTACAAAATAATTTTAATTATTTTTAAAAAAAATTTTCAATATATTATTTATGATATATTAATTTAATTGTAAAGTTAGTTATTTAAATTTTAAATTTAATTAAATAATCCGGCATTTTAAAATATTTAAAATATCAATCTTCCATCAGGGTGGGAGAAACACAATCCTAAAACAACATACCAAATGAGATGCAATAAGTACCTTTCAAAAATATTCTTCTCGGCAACAAAAGTTAGCTCGTGGATATAAAAATTGTTCTTTTATCTACAAGCTCACTTTAATTATAAAAATTAATAAATATGTTATACGGTAATTTTTAATAAACGAAGGAGTGATTCAACTACGACGTGTGATAAATATCACAATAACAAGAAAATGTTTCGAAAGAATATTGATACAATAAATAATGTTACTTTGTAGGCTAAAATATATTGTCAATAAATGATCTAGAATGGAATGATATAGGATCAACTATTGTCTGAGTAGACTGAGATATTTACTTGGGATATTTATATAATCTTATATTATTATTTTCTATTATTTATTTTGAATTGGATCAACGAATCTTTGTATTCAATTGACTTAAAAAACAATTTCTAAGTCACGATAAAATTTGACAATGTAAATTATATATTTAATGATAGAATCGGATAATGCAAGAGTTAGAACTGTTATTAAATAAATTATTTTTTTAATTTGAAATTTATGATTCCATAGCGAATCCATATCCCTATTAGAGTCATGAATTTAAATCCAAAATTAAATATATAAATTGAATATAAATTGCCATATATAAAATAAAATATAAATAAGTACATGTAAACCAAAATATAAATAAGAATGTGTAAATAAAGTGTAAATAAGAATATGCAAAAAAAATAAAAACAAATATGTCACCCATCTGCTCGCGACCGTTTAATTTAAAAGGTTCACCAAAAGAGACAGCAAGAATAAATAATTATATGATTTTAACATAATAAATTAAATTATAAATTTAATATAAATTAAATAAACAATAATAGTGGTCAGGGAATTCCACTACAGGCCTTTAAGATACAAAATCAGTCTGTAACAGTTACTAGGAAGGACCTTGTTTAGAAATCGTTGTATAAGTTAAAATTCATGTCCATAACTTTTATTTGCTATTCATATTTATATTCCTATTATGTATAGAATAGAATTTCCTCTGTAGTTGATCAAGTAATTTTAAGAGACGGGTACGGATTTTTTACATTCCATTTACTGGTTCCGGTTATTTTCTGTTATTAGTTCATTATCCTTTTAACTGTGTTAAATAAAGTTAATTGTAAAATTACATTGATTTTTTATTTTATTATTAACAGCATAAAAAAAGAGGTTTTTTTAATACCTTACAATTTGTAAAGCCTTAGCAATATGGTTGATATTAGTTTGTTGAAATGAGGTCAGAAATGCGCGCAATTTAACGGGACATAAATCTTGTGGATACAAATATATATTTCGGTGTAGTTACTGTTTTGCTCTTACAAGCTATCATCGGATTTATGTCGAAAATTCTTAAGTCGATAAAAATTTTCGACGGTAAAGATAATGATGTGGTGGTCTGAACGGAAAAATTAACAACCATCGCGAAAATTACGAAGGAATGAGTTACAGAAGTCATCCCGATGCTGCTGGAGGGTGCAGCTTATGACTTGTTGAACAACCTAAACGATGACTATTCAATTAAGGAACAAGCTGAAATAGAGGAAGCCTTGTTTGAGGCTTTTGGTATGTCGAAAATCGACTATTTTGAGTCCTTACGCGAAAGGAAGTTGAGGCGAGACGAGTCATTGGATGAATACGTTCAGGCCATCCGGAAATAGAGTAAAAGGCCCGGCATGAGCGAGAGCGAGAAACTGTTGATGTTGTTCGTGGTTACCGGATTGCCCAGCGATATCAGGACAAACATTCAAACGATGATCAGAATGGAAGACCTTGATAAAGTGTCGTTGGATGACATTATCGAGAAACCTCGGATTCTTTCGCAAGAGACGACCAGATCATATTTTTTTTGCGACCAGATCATATCGGCAAGATGTTTCGTTCTTTAGATGCGGAAAGAGAGGACACTTCGTGAGAGATTGTCACGTACAACGGGTGTCACCAGCGAGATGTTATTCCTGTAGTGAAAGCGGTCATAACTCGAGGTCGTGCAGTGTGCAAAGTAAGCCTCCGTTAACTGATTTTAAAAAGGATATAACTGGCGCCGTGAAACTACCGTCGAATCCAGGTAAACCAACCGAGACGATACTGAGTGTAAACGGGAGGCGGGCGCGTTCTTTAATAGACACTGGAAGCAACGTGACAATAGTTCGAGGGGTGTTCTGTGGCATAGAGAGGCGATGGTCTCATAAGTTATATGGGATAAGAGGAGCGACGTTAATCACAAGAGGCACATGCAATGTGATAATAGAAGTAGAAGAGATACTGAAATCCAAGGTTTCGTGTATGATCGTTCCATTTATTTTTGATAATATCGATGTGATTTTGGGAATGGATTCAATAGAGAAATTAGGCGGGTTTTTTTTATCGATCATAAGGGAAATATCTATTTTCCTAAAGCAAATGAAATCGGAAAAAAAGCCGGAATCTGAGAAGTACGTTTTTTGCAAGAAGGATTGCGAGATCAAAAGCAGAAAAGAGATATCTATAATTATTCAGACTTTAGTGCAAAATTTAGTCATGGAAGGTGGACAGTGGAATGGAAATGGAGCCGTGAAGAACCTAAGCTGGAAAAATCAAATTGATTCTTATGCAATCAAGGATCAAGAAGTACGGACCAGATTTAAGGACGAAATCAAGTTGTGGATAGAGAAAGGATGGCTGGTGGAAAGTGATGATCGAACAAAGCAAGGGTTATTACCAATGGTGGCTGTGGTTCAGAAGCAGAAAAATAAAGTGAGACCCATACTTGATTTTCGCGAGTTAAATTCCTACATTTCGTCACACGATGGATTTGGACTCGTGTGACGCTAGACTTCGAGAATTGCGACAGAAATTCAAAAATATACAGACGTTGGATCTTTGGAATGCGTATTTACAGTTACACGTGAAAGAGAATCTTTGGGAATATCTAGTGTATGTTACAATGGGGTCCTATACAATTTGACAAGGCTAGGTTTCGGTTTGGCTTCGGCTCTATGTATTACGGTGAAAGTCCTGGAACGTATGTTGAACCTCGAAGAAAAATACGTTCCGGAACCAGCATTTGCGTTGACGACATTTTAGTAGACAGATCAGTTGTTTCAGTAGAAGTTGTTGAACATCTGAAGTGTTTCGGTTTGGATTGCAAAGAAACGTCGGATTTCATCGGATCAAAGTTGTTAGGTCTACAAATTTATGAGAAAGATGGAACAATCATGTGAACTAGAGGAAGGACTGTTTCGGAAATTGTCGTTCGTTTAACGAAAAAGGGTATGTTTTCATTTTGTGGACAGTTAATCAGTCATTATCCAATTGCAGGATGTTGAGGGTATCTGAAAATTTCATAAAAAGAAAATGCAATCTATATCGTTGACAAGAATCAGTATCTGAAGATATACGAACAATGTTGGAAGATACAATTCAACAAGTGAGGAATGATGATCCCGTAAACGGTGTCTGGCGCGTCCCGAGAAGTAAGAAATCTGGTAAAGTATGATGTGATGCGAGTTAAATTGCAATAGAATGTGTATTTGAGATTGCAGTAAACATTGTAGAGAATGGCTGTTGGTAAAGACTCGAGGTTTAATGCGCACACATCAATGTTGCCGAACTCGAGGCGGTCGTGAGGGGAATAAATTTGGCGTTAAAATGAAGAGTGAGGGAATTGGATATCGTTACTGACTCTGCATCTGTTTTTGGCTGGTTGAGGAGGGTTCTGCACAGAGAAAAGAAGATCAAAGTAACCGGAATGAATGAGATGTTAGTTAGAAGGAGATTAACGACTATCGTGGAGATCTTGCAAAGTTATAATGTGAAATGGAAACCGATTTGGACACCCTCGGAATTGAACAGAGCGGACGCTTTAACATGGGTAAGAAGTTCGTGGAATTACCATAATCATGGAGAGATTGTAATGATGGCGAATGATACGAAGCTTACTGACGCAGATATCCGTCGAGAGCATTCAAACATCATTTCGGAGTTGAGAGAAGTCACAATATTTTAATTTGACAAGGATTTCACGTGAATAAAGGCGATTTAAAAAGGGTAATTCAGAATTGAAACGAATATAGTTCTATAAACCCGTATTCCGTACGGATCGAGAATGGACAGTTAACAAATGACGAGTTGTGGAATACTTTGGCGACGGATTTTAAGTATCACAATGGGAAGCTCTTCTTGACAATCAGAGACTGTTGCTCGCGTTATTCCATCTGGAGAGAGGTGAACAGGGAATCGTAAGAAGAGCTATTAAGGCAATTCAGTCAAATATTTTACGATTTTGGGCCACCAAAGGTGGTTTTAGCAGACAATAAGAAAGCTTTCAGATCTGAGGTGTTTCAGGAGCTATGTAAAGAGTGGAAAGTGAAGCTGCATTTCCGATGCGCTTACAAGCCCAGCGGCAACGGCGTGGTCGAAGGGGATCATCGCACGGTAAAGAGAACAATGGCGAGAGCAGGTATAAACTCCCGTGATACCGTTTATTGGTATAACGTCACCCCTAGAACTGGAAGGAGTACATCGCCGCAGTAGGAGATGTTCCGGTACGGATGGAGGATCTTAAGTCAGGGAGAGGTTGCACCGAATGCATGAGACATAGAACGGGGTTACACTGTTTGTGAGTGGGTTTACGTGAAACCTCCAAATGTTCGCTGTCCTAAAGCGTGGCAAAAAAGTACAATAGCCGGCGTGAATTCCAATTTTAGTGTGAATGTGGACGGAATCCCTCGACATGTGAGAGAATCCCTCGAGAGTGAGAATACTGACCGAGGATGCCGTTGAGTTGTATGGAGGAAGGAGTGATTCGAGTTCCGACGAGTTGTGGGAAGGAGAGTTTTCGGACAACGAAATCGATCAAACGTTGTCAGATGAAGGAACGGGATCGCGATGATCGACTCGTCGTATGGGGCCGCCTGTGTGTTTGAAGGACTATGAGTTGGATCAAAGCTCTGAAGAGGGAATGCAGCAATATGATTGATATTGGTTTTTTGAACTGAGGTCAGAAATTCGCGCAATTTAACTGGACGTAAATCTTGTGATCCAAATATATATTTCGGTGTAGTTACTGTTTTGCTCTTACAGATACTGAAATAAAATTTACTGAATAATGTTTCTTGAAGATTTGTTGACGAAATGAAGTAAAAATTGGCAACGTTTTGTCTCTATTAAGAATACCATTGACTTTCGATATTTTTATTATTACAAGTTAATTTATCCACCAAACAATTATTAACAAAGCCTTCGTAGGTTTACATCATTTAAATGACAAATTTTTCTAATTTCAAATTAGCTCAATCAGAGTTTGATGCTTGAATATTTACTTGAATATCTCATAAATTGGATTGGTTAAAATTAAAATGAATTCAAATTATTTTGAAAAATAATAAATTTATTTTCGTCTCTTAAAAATTTAAAATAAATTATTCAAATCACTTTAATAAATTTAAACATGAAACTTAAAATTAAATTTAATTAGTTAAAGATAATTAATAGTGATTGCAAGCGGGCGCAGCGCGGTCATGACAAAATAGCACTGGGGAAGGGGGGTCCCGCTGTAAGGTATATTTGTAGACTTAACAAATTTGTTGACCTAACAACTTCGATCCTATGAAATCCGACATTTCTTTGCAATCCAAACCGAAACACTTCAGATGCTCAATAACTTAAGGTTATCCACCTACACGAACAGTTTCCTCGTCTTCATCCTTCCACTGATTGAAGTCTGTACGGTTTCCGTCCGTCTTTCTTGATCAAAGATGAACAAAATCCGCTGGTTACTTTCTTGATCAGCATAATGATCTGTTGATCGTGATGTAGATATATTCTTTTCCTTGGGCTCGCAATACGCTTGGGTGCATTAAAAGTTTTATTTTATTAAAAAATCGCTAAAAAATATATATTTTCAAGATAACTCAATCCATTTTATTTTTTACACAAATACATTTTCAATTACAATTTTCTTTTTTCGCTTAAAAATTCAATAAAAACCTTTTACATAAATCTTGTAACAATAATTTTCTTTATTATTAGGTCACCGGCTTTTTGTAGCTTTACCGGTGACTTTCTTTCTTTTCATTTTACCATTTTTTACCTATATAGTTTATTTCTTTTAAGTCATTATTATATTATTAAAATATATCTAATTTAAAAGAAAATAAAATGTTTTAAATTTAATAAGTAAACCGCAATAATATTGATTCATGTGTCAATTAAGGGCGACTTCTTTCGATGATTGCGGACCCCAGCTGGTTGACATAAGATGTCCATTAGGTACCGCTCCTTCAATAGTTTGTTCCTTACACATAAATAACAATTTGCCTTCAAATTTTATATAATAATAATTATTTATTAACGATAAATTTATTATTAATTAAGAGTATGAATGAATTAATTAAAATTGATTCCAATAATTAACAAGTATGCTTTACCATGTTTTTTTGTGTTTTTGATATATGTGATATTGTAAGTTAAATAATAAAAAAATTATAAAAATATAAATATAAAAATATATAAATATTAATTTTGAGTGTATTATCGCATTAACAAATAACTTTTCCTTAATTAGTACCTTGTCTTTCCTTAAGGATTCATCAAAAGATATTTGAACTTACTCTCTGACAAAAGCAGGCTGTTGCAATAGATATTGCCATCGTAAATGAAATATAGTCTCTTTGTTGTGGTCGTATGTACGTATGATGTTGGACAAGAAGTAGAGGTGTATACGAGGATTGATTATCGAAGAGCAAACGAACGTCTACGGAACGTTGCAAGTTATTACACTAACAGGCCGTTGTCAATTTTTCCAGTTATATTCGTTATAATTACTGAATAAAATAAATTTCACCCCTCATCTCTATTTTTCGACTTTTTTCGGGAAACTATTGCAATTTTTAGTATGTTAGACATCAATTATATTTAAAACCTTAAAAGTTTAAAATACCGTATTTTCATGCATATAATTCACGGGTCATGTGTGATTTTATCTACACCGCACGCCACTCCCAGGGTATAAAAGTGGACGGCGTATTCTAAAAAATAATGTACACAATATCAACTAACATTACACGATTATAATCAACGGGTAATGTGAGATTTTAACTACTCGAAATGCCACTGGTGAGAAAAGAAATATGCTGGTTATATGCGGGAAAATACGGTACACAAAAAGCATTTCATCTCAAGTTATATTTTACCATCTATTAAATATATCTTTTAAAACAACCTATTATTATTGAAGCTACATAAATGTCATTCTCATCATATAGAAACAGTTGCAAAAACTCTGTTACGCTATTTTGAGTCTGCTGATGTTACCACATGTTCAGATATTGAAAACACCATGTATATACTAAAACGACTGTATTGTATCTTTATTAATTCACAAAAGCAAACAAAATTCACTGATTTCTTTGCAAAAGTGTAAGTGTAAATGATTCTTCTTGTTTGTTTAGTGTGAATATTTGTTTATATCTGGTGTTTTACACTGCGTACACTGACTGAATTCGATATAACTTCACCCTCGCCTTCCGTCACATTTTTCTCAAAAACCAATGGTGACGTTATAACGAGGGTTGACTGTATAAATATATTTTTATATACAATTTTAATATCTAATTTTTAATATTTCTTGTCTACAATCGTGTCCAGTCATTTTTCGTAGTTTAAAATAGAAGGATTATTGACTAGGGAAAAATTCATAATTAGATTGTATGCAAGATCAATATATTGGAAAAATCTCTTTCGGCTAAAGTTGCACATAAAGTTGCATTTATGAGCATTTTTTGAAAAAAAGTGCATTTGTCGCATCTAAAAAAACCAACAAATAGATACTTTTACGTAAGGAAAAGCTAGTAAGCGAACTAAAAACTAATCTAGAATGTATTCAAGAGAGTTACAAAAAGTTGCAATGATTTGCCATAGTTATTAGTATTTCCATAAAAATTGTTTCAAAATTCGTTGTAGGAATCATCTAAATCGGCATTATTCGAAATCGGTGTGGACTTAACAATCGGTGTACCTGCACTTTTTACTGTTGATTTCGGAAAGACGCTGCACCAAATGAAACGTCTCGATGCGGGCTATCCAGATTGACCACGTCCTTATTTGTATTCCCTTTGGTTCTTTCGTCATTTTGCACCTTGATCATAGCGTGACCGAAAAACCACAAACAAACAAATATTCTAAATATATTATGTATTTTTTGAACGATTGTACTATTTTTTATTGAACATTTTCATTTAACATTTTGAACATTAAACGAGTGCACCTCAACTCCTTTCGAGTATTAAGCCTGAGGCTTTATAGGAGGCCTGGGAC
>MQRK01236912.1:1942-14669 GCA_001938485.1 Girardia tigrina | reverse complement strand
CGACCGTAACTAAGGTGATCGCGACCGTCGCCATGGTAACCGCGACCGTAACTAAGGTAATCGCGACCGTTGCCATGGTAACCACGGTAACTAGTACCGTTGCCATGGTTACGGGGGGGGGTGGGACCGAAGCCCCATTTTCTCCCTACTCCTTTTTTGGAACAATTGAAAGCATTTACAACTTTTATTCTTCATCAATTCATAGGTGGGATAAATTGTTAGAAATAGTCGGGATAACTGTCAAAAGGTTACCAGGAACCAAGTAGAGTGATACATGCTTTAGAAAAATTATGTGATCCATCACAAAATCTAGATACGAGGGGTACATATGAAATTTAAATGAAAAACATTCATGATTTCAGTTTTCTTGCTTATCTTCATTTCTGGAGTAGTACTCTTGAGGAAGCCAATCATACTCAAAAATACTTGCAAACCGAAGGAATTAGTTTAGACAAAACCGTGCAAAAATTAGATGCCTTAAAACTTTTTTTGGAAGAGAGTCGAGAGAAATTGGTTGAAAATGCATTGACATTTTCTACAGAAATTTGTGAAGAAATAGAAATACCTACAGAAAGATTGAACCGAAAAAGTCTAAAAAGGCGATGCCTGGAGAAAAGTCAAAGATGCAGCTTTAACATTAAAGCAAGAATTGAGAAGGTCGATGTTTCAGTCACTTGATAATTTTTATCAGGATCTTTAAAAAGGATAGAGTCAATGCAAAATATATATGTAAAGTTTGCAACCATTCAATCATCGCATCTTATTGGAACAGAGATTGAAGAACTTCCAAAGCTGATTTCAAGTCTCACGGAAACTTTTGATGAAATACAAGAAAATGAAATTTTACCTGAAATTAAACGCTTAAGACGTCATCTTCAAGCAGGAAAAGTTGAAATAGAGGAAGCTAAAAAATGGTCTTTAAATTAAAAGTTATCTTCGTTCGACAATGAATCAAACAAGACTTAATGGCTTAGCAATTATATTAATTGAAAACACAACAGCACGAAATATTAACTTTGATGAGACAATAAAATTATTTTCTGAAGTGAAAACTCGTAAAAAACAGTTTTAATTTGTTATTCTTTGATTAGTTAATTCTTTTAATTTCTTGGCTACATATATACATATGTGTTGGATAGAATGTGCGTTGATATCTATGTGAACTAATGTTCTAGTATGTATATTAGCATACAAACCTGAACATATTTATGCATGTTTGTATGTATGTATCATGCTTCTAATATCATTCTCCATGTTATATTATTGTTTTGTAGTTTTTGAATTAAAGAATAATTAAATAAAAATGTTCTTAGAGATAATTTATAGATCTAATTTGTTATTGATTCTTTCGAATGATATGAGTATATATATATATATACATAAATATATATGGCCTCACGAATATTTTTTAGTCATGCTTTAATATTCAAGAAATAAAATTTAAATGATATAAATTTAAAATCGTAAATTTAAAATTGAAGGAACATAAACAGTACGAAATAAATTAGTAATGAGGGGTTCAAATTTGACAGAATAACATATCACATGTAATATAATGATATAAAATCTATCAGAACTTTTACCGATTCAACATATTAATATTTTTCAGTATATGAGTCCGAATTTCCCCTTAAAGTATAATCTTTGAATTTGTTATTATAAAAATGTTGAACCACTAAAACAATTGAATTTGTGATTTAAATGATGAGTTTAACAACAAAAGTAACTTAATTTATGATGGTGATTTCCTCAAATAATGTAATTTAATTTAAGATTCAAATAACGATTTAATTCTTGGTTTTCAGTTTATGGCGAGGTGATTTAATATATTGACATCCATTCGATGTTTGATGATTTGACTAACTTACTTTATCGGCAGCTGCGGAACAGAATTAATCCCCCTCTATTCTAATTTAAAATCAAAAGGAGAGAACCCTTAGAAGATATGAGTTAAAATTTAACAATCGCGATTTAAATTAAATTGAGGGTTCAAAATAAATACGATCAAGTGAACTAGAAGAATATTATTTTATAAACAAGTAATGCTAGTCCAAGGCGAAGAACCTTCTGGAGGTGGCGAAGGTAAACCGCAGCATGCAAGGGGCACGCGATTCGATCGTCACTTACTTCCTTTAGGCTCCTTTCGTTCGACATAATCAAAACTAAAACCATAAACAGTAATGGAAAATAATATCGACCCCTCGGGCACTGAGACCACCAGTCGGGCAATACCCATTACTGGTTAGAACCCGAAGGCGCTCCAAAGCGCATACAACTTGTTGATATGCGTGGTGGAAGCGCGTCCGTTCCCCTAAACAATGAGGTGAAATTGTCGAGAGTAGTTCGAAGTGTGTAAGAGTTGCCGTTGAACTCAAAAAACGGATGGGGGCTCTGAGTCAACAAAAATGTTGTCGAGAGAGGGGAACGCGACAGTTTCTATACATTCCATTTTAATTTTCTTTAATATTTCGAAAATAATTTGCAGGATTTATTTTATTTGTAAGAGGCACATAAATTAAATAAATATCTGTCATCAAATGCGATCAAATTTATTACGTGTTCGAGGAGGTTGTTATATGTTAGTATCGTAGAAATTCTGCAAATTAAAATTCGATAAATAATTCATAAAATATATAATATATATAAAAACTGCTATTAAAAATTTTATAATTAATGAATCACTATTAAATAATAATAAATTTAAATATTGCTTAAATAAAATATTTTGGTATTTTAAATTCATCAAGTGTATTTTAAATCGTAAATTGTATTATAAATCGTAAATTGTATTTTATATTCGCAAATTGTATTTTTAAATTTAAATATTGATAATAAATAATACGTTAAACTCTTTTGTTTGGTTAAAATAAATTTTGATTTTATACTGATATTTTAATTTTAAATACTAATTTTTTAATTTTAAATACTAATCTATAAAATTAATGGAAAATTTTAATTTCTAAAATCGCATTTTAATAAATAGCTTATCAGTATTTATTATTTCATATTTTTATGTATAAGAAATTTGGTCGAAAGAAAACAAAAAGTTCCTCAAGAAAAATTGTTTAAATAATTTTTATTTGTGTTATTAATAAATTTTTGGTGTTAATGAATTATAATATTGATCAAGAACCCCACAGGGACTATGGCATGAATAGTCATCCTTCAACTCTTGGTTTCATTCTCAAACTAGAATAGCTAAAAAGAGATTTAATTATATACAGGTTTGTACAAAGTAGGGGTTTAAAGTATAACCACGTAATAATACGCTGCGGATATAATTCTTATTGTGTTATGTCCTTTAACACTATTAAAAACAGCAACATGGGTTTTCGAACTTTTATTTTCAATACAGTCAGAATTGTCTTTTGGACAACTCTCAGCCAAACTCTCGTCATTCGACATCGTTCTAAATTGATAATTTTTAGTTAATGTTTGTTAATAAACAATTATTCGAACAAATTTTTCATTATTATCAGATTTTATTTTTAAATTTCTAATTTTGTAATTTTGGTATTAATTTTATCTACATAATTTTATTTTAAAAATGATTTTATGTAGAGAAAGAACATTTATTTAATTGAAAACTTAGTTAAAAGTTATTTACTTTATTTAAATTTTTAATATTAAAATTTGAAACAATTTAATATTTTTAATGTTTTTATATATCTTATGCTGTACTTTAAAATGCAAATTATACTCGAATGATTATTTATCGTAAACATCCAAAATATCAATTTTCCATCTGGGTGGAAGAAACACATTTCCAAATACTAAACTGAACATATAAAATTCAACATACCAAATTTAAAATATTACTCACACATCCAACAACAAAAAAAATAGAAAACCAATAGACAATTTCTTATTTCCAAAATATTTAAAACTTATGTTTTGCTTAGATGTGTCAATTTAAAAAACTAAAATAAAATTTTAAAAATAATTCAAAACAATTAAAAAACAACATCTTCAGCTGCTATGACCATCTTAATAATTTGTTGATAAATAATCTTATGATATTTATTTCTTTTCTCGATATTGAACCGATTGTATCCATGTTGTTGGAACTATTAGATTCACTTTGGAATCTGAATTATTATACCTTTTAAAATCTAATCTATGATCCGGCATGATTTTTTGAATCTCAATACTGAAACACCGGTTCTTTTGATTTGTGAATGTAACATGAAAAATGAATCCAACACATTTGTCTGGTCCCACACGATGCTCTATGATGGATTCTATCATCATATTTTTCAATAGTTTGCTGATCAAACATCCGACAGATCAGATATCCAAAAATGATGATAAGGCAGCATCAAAATTCCGAAATTATAATATTATGGTGAATGTTGAGCCGAAACTTCTTAATAATCCTCCAGACGGGTAAACAGATGTCTCTATGTCTACTTCCCTCCTGGCACTTTATGAATAGATATGACAGTTTTGGTAAAGTAAAACTGCAGCTATTGTATCGGACACGCTATATTGAAAATATATATGCAAATAAATATGAAATTAAATTAAAAGTGAATTTGTTTTATAAATTATAACTGATGGTTAAAATACAAATTTTTTAAAAATTATTAATTTCCGACATAGTCAAAGATATGAGGATGTCTAACTAATAGTGGAACAATCTTTCATCCAAGGATAAATTTGGAGGTAGATTATTTCTTTTACAGTATCACGATTTCCCAAGATTGAAAAACTATCGCCTTAGGGAATTCTGTTTTTACTTCAAAACTGACATTTTGGATTATTTGTTATTTCTTTATCTCCAGGATAAACATTATCTCTATTTTGAACAGTACGCTTTTTTAAAACGACAATATCATTTCTTTGCAAATTTAATTTAATATTATTTCATATTTTAACAAAACGTTTTTTCGAGAATACAAATTGTAAAATAATCTTTTAAATCCCCATTTATTATTAGTTTAGATCCACGTAAACAGCCTACAACTCGGAAGTTGTATGTAGCCATCGAATTTTATCAATGACCCTGTTAGAAGACAAAGATTCTACTCTAAAATATATTTAATAAACTAACATAAATACACACATACATTGTTTATATACCAAATAAAAGGAGAGTCAAAGGTTAACTCTGTTCTCGACCCCGAAATAGTTATGTAATACAAGTTTAGAAATTTTCTAAATTTGTTGATTATGTATTATTTTATTTAATTAATTTTAATTTAATTTTGTAATATCATATTGAACTCTTTCACAGGTATCCCAGAATGTTATAGATATTTGCGACCAAAGCAAAATGAGTTAATGTTACAACATCTTAAGAATGGAAACCTATTGACAATTGTATCTATAATTTTAATGTTTATTAAATATTATAATTGGAAAATAATTCACTGGTAAAAGCTTAAAGTTTATAACTTTATAATTATTAAAATAATATTTTTGTATTGGTTTATTAAAAGATTCAATAAAAATATTAAATGTTGATTAATATCAGAGTAAAAGTTTTCCTTCATAATTACAAAATCTTTGTCAAAAGTTGATATGCTTTTTAAAATTCATTCTTTCATTATTGTTACCGGAAAGAAAATCCTAAAGAAAAAGAAAATTAATTGTTCCGCCGATCCCAGACTTGCCTCGAAGACCAGATGTTGGTAGAAGAGGCGTGCAGGGGTATTTGAAAAGAGAGCTCAGATTCGGTGTGTTGGGTTCATTGAAATTAAGTCAAATTCATTTGAGAAAATCATTATATGAAAATTATTAGAGGTTCATGGAACATCGTCAGAATTATTACTATGAGTTATTTCAGACATAAAAACTTTTATTTTACAACACAAAAAAATGTTTAAATCTAATATTTAAACAAACTTATTATTTTTTGGGAAACAATTTGTTTTATAAATCTTAAACCGATATAAATAAAAATACTTATAAATATTCATATTTGATTTTTTATTACTTTTTTAAATTACGATAACATTTAAAAATATTTATTCGTTTCGTTTAATTTTGTTATTTTTTTTGAAAATCATTCCATATAAAAATTATACATTTTAATTTAATATTATATTTAAACCTCAAAACTTTTTAATTATTAACAATTTAATTAGATCTTCATAATTTTAGTAATTTATTTTTTCAAACGTTACATATTTAATTATATATAAATTTTAATTTGTACATATTTAATTTAACCTTCTTTCAAAAATTTTCCTAATATTTTTAATTCCTAACAAAAATAACTTCAAATTTTTAAAAGTTGTATTTTGTACAAATTTTTGTCAAGAACAAAACTCAAATTTCATAAATGCTTCGCCAGAATATAAAAATAAGTTTAAAATGTTTCAATATCAACAAATTGAATAAAAAGTTTCACAAAAATTCAATTTTCTTTCAACAATAATGACAAAATTTCGTTTCAAAATAATTTACTATTTGAGAATAAACGAAATTCGATTCATAAATAATTTTCAACAAAATATCGACAAAAGAATCGATTCCAAATCATTTACAATTAAGTGAAATATCTTTACGCCAATACTCGCTTTGATTACGCCAACTGTCGGTTCGAATTCTCTCAGGAGGAGAAGATGTATAAATAATAATAATAATAATAATACATACAAAAAAAATGATTTGAATTCCGAAAAGTTATAATAAAGAAAGAATAATTTGGGATAACTGAAATAATATTTCGTGAAAATGACCAGGCATCCAGAAAGAGTGGGGAATTACTTGAAATAAATGAAAAAGAAATGGGCATTGCCCATTTGAAACTTGAATAATCTCTCTTTAACTCTGATCAAACTCGATGATTCACTATAAGATGCTTTATTTATGATAATAATAAATTGATAATATGATTGAAAATTATTTTTTCAAAGAGTCTACCATCCGAAATCATGGTAATGGCGTCCACCTTACAAATTCTTCGCTCAGAAAAGTTCATGTTTAAGGAGCAACATAAGAGAACTATATTTAAATTAATGTTAAACTTATTAAGACTATTGATAAAATAATTATTATAGCAAAACATATATAGACAGAAGAATTTATCCTGGAAGATGTTAAATGATATTTTATCCTTCATAAGTTGATTTTCACAGGAAAATGCCACGATCTCCGTCGCATGAAATTAAATATGGATCCCTAGGATATACCGAAAGGAAAATTAGAAGTCAGTTTATAATTTCTGGCAGGTTCGATTCTTCACAGCATAAAGGACTTTTTAAAAACGAAACTAAGCTCGAAAAAGGTTTTTAAGTGCCATCACATATTGGAATTCTTACTACTTTTGATAAATTATTCCTAGTGAAATATATTTTGAAAATAAATTTAAATATTTCACGGAAATAAATCCATTAAATGTAAATTCTAAAAAAAAAGAAGCAAGCAGAATTCACAAAGCTTTTAGATTGATCACCCAGTAATAAGGAACATAAACTGGATTTAGGCCATCATGAGACACGTTCATTTTAATGACTGAGTGCGAAAAATATTACTAACTTTAAAATCCTCTATCCTCAAAATCATATTTTTAATTGACAAAATACCGACTGTTTTGAAAAATCTGTTTAATTCAAAATAATTTTAGTAAGCTGAGAAAGATTATTTATTTTTAATAAATTCTGTGAGCTTTTCCGGAATGCCTGCAACTGTAGTTACTGTCACGTTTTTCGCTGCATTATTCCACTTGTTCCGAAAATCTGCAATTGTCTGTGCCCTCTTAATTGCCTTTTTACAAGGGCCCAATATCTTTCGATTGGGCGAAGCTCTGTACAGTTTTTTGGGTTTAACTCTCTTTGCACCAAATTGATGTTATTCTCGCCTCAATTTGCCTTTACCGTCAATTTTAGATTTGATAGACGAGGATTTCTCTCTAACAGAGCCTTTACTTTCTTCACATTCTGTATACACGAAAAACCCTTTCTTCTTCCCGACAGAATTTTTCTAAAAACGTTCAAGTTCTCATTGAAGTTTTTAATAACGTTAGAAACTGTTTTCTGACAAACTTTTGCCTTTTTGGTAATTTTTTTCTGACTTGATTGTGGATTTTCTTGAAATAAACGAGTAATTAATTTGCGACTTCCTGTTTCTGATGACATTCATGAAAAATGAAATTTAAAAACGAATACTAAAATGAATTTTATTTTGACTGATTCCAACAACAGCCTACTTGATTAGTTCTTTGTAAATTGTGAATTTATGTTGGAGTTATAGAGATTTAAAGTTAGTAAAATTTTTCTCACTCAGTCCTTACCTTATAAGGAGATTTTTATATAAGTGTTAAGATATAATTAAAATCTACAAATCCACTGTGATGGACAAAACTCAGTTATAAATTATGTGAATTGCTATGAAAAGGTAACTGACACCTTTTTTAATAGCAGTCCTGATCGGAACAGACGAGTTTTTGGATATATAGTTTTTAATTGACTTCAAGAGAAAAGAACAACAGATGGTAGCATGTGTCCGGCACGTTCACTTTGTTCCGGTCGAATTTCCGTTTTCTGGTGCAGAATTTCAGCTGTATCCTCAAAATATTCAAAAAGTAATTCAACGATTTATATTTTACCAAACTTTTTTAGTAGTGTCAAAATGCCGATTGAGTATTGTTTACCCTCAAGAATGAGTTTGTATGAAAAATTTCAGGTTTCTACAATATCAGTGTTTTAGGAAAGAAACAAGAAACGTCATTAATATTGTTTTAGGATTAGTAATCTTTCTTTAAGTAAAATAAAAGTTTGCTGTCTCAATGTCTGCTTTGTGGCATCATTGTTCAATTACTGGTTTCTCAAAATATTAAATACAAATTTATTTGAAAAATAGTTCCAAAGAACGCAGAAAAGAGTGAATATTACTAATTTATTTCAGTCATCCCTTCTCGCTCTTGTATTTCTGGTGTCGAATATGGTTGACGGCGTCGTTTGTAGACGAATATGTATAGCAAAACCGTCACAAGAATCAGAAGCACAATGACTGCTATGATGATACCTATTATCATTACTACTTTGTTTGAACTGCTTGGGCATTTATTTAGGCAAATATCTAATTCTGAATAGTCAATGTGTTTCATGACACAAATAAATTGACAGCGGCAATAACTGTTAAACCTACACTCTCGGTCATCGTGAGGTTGTCCCGACAGATGGTATTGAAAAAAGGAGTCAAAATATATAGAATTTTTTAGAGAGAAATCTTTTAGTAATTTGTCGAAATTGACTGCGGAAAGTCCTGGCATTAGAGACGTCGAAGAATATTCCAAGGTCCAATTTAATTTGATGTTTCTGTCTGTCGTTCTCATGGGAATATTTGTGTGGAACTGTTGATAGTAACTGTTTTCGGCCGTTTTGTCCCAAAAATATAATCTAAAGGAAGGATTCACTGAACCTATTGTCGTGAGGTAATATGGTGTGATCGAAGGAGATTGTAGAATCGGAATTCTTGGATATCCTAAATGATAAAGAACAGTTAAGCTACAAATTCTATGAAACAAACATCGTAATACTTTAGTAAGAGGTGTAAACTGTTTTTTATATTTCGTCCTAAGAAAGTCATTATAAAAAGGTCGCTAATCATCCTGTAATTATAATTATAGACATATTACCCTAAACTTTTCACTCCATTAAAATTTTAACTTAATTTTTGAGTTCATTCAACAATTCCAGTTCAAAGGGGACAGCAAAAACTATTGTATCTCCACTGTATAAAGTATCATTGTGAAATTCGAATTGATAAACTTATATTTATTTGCAACATTCAAAAGAGTTTAAATTAATTTGAAAAGAAACTCAATAATAGCCTTAATAATAGTCTTAATAGCAGTAAAAATTACTCCTAATTTAAAATTAGCTTGGACTTTTGTGAAAATTGAGTTTTGGAAGTCCTTTGCTTCTTTAGAAAATGGTTTTTTTTGGTAATATTTAAAAGATTATTTTGGATGCTTAGATCATTTTTTGTATTAGATTTTTGCATAAATTCCCGTCATTACATAAAAGTATTTGTTCTACTAAGACATTTTGATGTTTGCAAACTTTTTCAACAGTCGATCTAAGGATTTCTGGCAAAATGGAATCAACAAACGAGTCAAAAGATTGGAAGGCGAATTGAACAATGAAGAAGAATACATAATTAATTCAAGTGTTCTTATCTTTTCTGTTAAAAATTAATCATTAGATTAAAAATATAATTAACTGAGTCATTATTTTAGTTGTTCAAATTCTTTGATTTCTTTCAAAATAAGTGTAAAAAATTCGGGAACTTATGAAACTGAATTTGATCTATATGGAATTAAGATTATTTTTATCTCATATGATGTCGATGAATCCTAAATCATAAATTCTTAGTTCGTATATATTAAATATCAAACGATCTACAAATATTAGTGAAAGAACAAAACACTATATATATATATATATATATATATATATATATATGTATATGTATATGTATATCAAATAACATCAAGAACTTGATTTTAATGTCTCTTGGAACATGGTCAAAGAGCATTACTAGTACCATGGTTAGATTGTAGATCCCATTGAAGAAGATTCGCCAAATGATCGATCTCAAACATTAAATATTCTTAGGCACAATTGTCAAACCACAGAGATGTTAAGTATCAAAGGATCAACAAGCTAAACCAAATCATAATCCATGAAGAACTATGTCCACAAAACTCTTTACTGATCACAGAAACAGAACTAGATAGATAAGAGAATTGAAGAGTATTTTGTTCTGTAAGTCCTAAGGGAGCTTCTTTAAACTTTCACATCTTAAGTTAGGATTGTATTTAATTGATCAGTATTTAAAATTATTTGATCAGTATTTTTTTCTTTAAAAAATCAGTAATTTAAATAAATTAAAAGTATTTAATTTAATTGATCAATATATATTGATCAATTCACGATTGATCAGTATATAAAATAAACGATCTGTAATAAAATATGTCAATATGTAATTTATTGATTTGATTAGTAATATAATTAATATTGATTGATAATATTTATATTATTGGAAAGTGCTTGGTATTTCCAAAACAACAATTCATTTTTCAGCAAGATCTTGCACCACCACAGCGTGCACTGTTGACATTTAATTTCTTAAAAAAGAAGGAAGCCGACCTTTTACCATGGCCAGGCAACTCACCAGACGCAAATCCTATCAAAAATGTATGGGGACTTTTAAAAAGGAAATTACAGACGATAAGGTGCACATCGTCAGAACAGCTGTGGGTCGCTGTTCAATAAATATGGTACGAACTATCAAAAGACTATTGTAAAAGTCTTGCAGAACTCATGCCTAGGCGATTAAAAATGATAAAAGACATGAAAGGACATTCAACTAAGTATTGAAAGTTCCACGTAATAAATGTTTTGTTAAAAATTTGATCTTTTTCTCAAAAAATAAGGGGGGTGAACAGACTTATGAATCATACTGTAATATTCTTCAACAATTAAATGAAAATTAAACATAAAAATTCAGTTATTTCTTTTACTTTCCTAATTTTACCAATTTCTTTTCAATTAAATACTTAGCAATTAAAAATAATTTACTAGTCAATTTTTTATTAAATACTGATCAAAAATAAATAATACTAATCAAATAATTAAAAAAAATACTGATCAAATAATTTAAAAAATACTGATCAAAGTATTAAAAATACTGATCATTTAATATATAGCGATTAAGTTGGCCAAGGAGGACTACTCGTCAGATGAGGAAATCTTAGAAATAAGGTATATAAGGTAAGGCAAAATGATCACCCAAATTAAGGCCACATTTAAAGAACTCTAGAAAAAGCCATAACACAGCTAACCAACTGTGTGAATGTATTTTTAACATGGAATCGCAATTGAAAACGTTGACAATTTTTTCATTACAATTTAAATTCACATCTTACCTTTAGAATTGTAAACTATTTTAAAGGCATCCGTGTGTTGATGAGAAAAGAATCCAGCATCGATTACATCGTCATAATCTTGCATAATTTTCAATAATTTTTGATTGAATTTTGGTTTTAAATGCTTAATTATCTTTGAGCTGTATTCTGAAGCACCAGGGGGAATATGACCAAGGAAAAATACCTAATTTTAATAATAATTGTTATGGTAATTAATAATTGTTATATCTAAACGTATTTGTATTATACTTATGTTAAATTTATATATTTAAAAGAAATTATTGAACAATATATTATTAATAAATTAAAAATTATTATTAATAATAGATCCTAAATATTTCGAATTAAGTCTCTTGATAATTAGATTGAATATAAATAAACTATTGTTATTGTAGAAGGAAAGTAAGAAGAATACGATGAGTGTTCTCCGAACTTTACTTATACGTACAGTTTTACTGAATGACTGCTAAATAATAAATAATTTGAATCATCTACAATCAAACAATACATAGTAGGAGTTCAAATAACAATCAAAAAAGGTAATAAAAAATTGTTATTTTCAAGAATTGGTTAATGAATGAAAGCGGTTCGTAAATCGGTTTGATGATAAAGAATTTCGAGACAACTCACGAGTCTCGATTGAGCTCTTCATTTTTATTTAATAGAATGTATTAGGTTCGTGATTAAAATTGGAAGTCTTAATTTGTAAACTTTATTTCTACTACAATTTTCATAATTGAAACAAATTTATGAGGAACAATATTTCGATTACATAATCCAGATCTAAAAATTTAAAATATAAATAATAATATCGATGTATATATATATATATATATATATATATAT
>MQRK01236911.1:23738-36754 GCA_001938485.1 Girardia tigrina | reverse complement strand
AGCACCTTTTAAGATTCTAAAGCTTAAGCGGTAAAAGTATGAAGAAGCTAATGAAACAAAAAACTTTCGAGTTCTATTTTCAATTATAAGATCGATTATTGCAAAATTCCTCATACGTGATAATGTTAAAAAGACAATTAATATAAGTGTACAAAATTCGTTAAATTTATTAATTAAATATTTGTAGACCTTTAGGTAAAATAACAGGTGTTTGTTCGAAAATATATATTTTTAGAGGCAAGTTTTGTTGTTAATTTTCTGTAAAGCGGACGTTGAAAAGAACAGCGTTTTTCAGATTATGGTTTTTAGAAAAACGGCATCTGATGAAATCATGCATACGGGAAACCTATCCTGAACTAGTACCATCACGATTTACAGATTTCAATTGGATTAGAAAATTTAAAAACGTAGAACACATTTTAAAGGTGATGAAATATCACGAGTACAACCAGAAATTTCAAATATAATTTTGATTGCGTTGAAGAAATCTGTTTGTTAATCTGTTTCCAATTACAGACAATCAACAAAACAACATTTGACTGAAGCGGTACATGATAGATAAGAAACAGTTAATAAGATAAGGATGCCATTTGGAATTATAGAACCATGTTTAAGGCCCGTTACTTTCTTTTTGGAGCTTTGAAATGTGTGATATACAATTTACAAACTTTATTGAGACCCTTAAACTTAGTGCTAAGATATGAGACAGAATGTAGGGCAATAAACCCAGATGAAACACCATTTGTGTAATAAATAATGTATATTCTTCAGAGTGTCAATTTTCAAAGAAATTGAAAAGTGAGAGATCTCGTCGAAAAGCAATCATGCTGACGATTTTCAAGGATTTAAGTAGTGTCAACCATTTAATTTTTGCTGACAAAAGGAGAAACCAAACGGAAAGTATAGCACTAATGTTTTAATTTACGAGGAAGAAGAAATGTAATCACATGAACAAACATTATTTATTCTGCATTAATACACTCCAACTCACAAAGTTTTGTGGAGTTGGATGTAATTCTTAAAAGTTACTTTTGTAGAAGTTTAAAATACCACATACAGTCCGGATTCGGCTCCCTGCAATTTTTAATTTTTTTTGACTTTGAGAGACCCATGAAAGCTTATGTCAAACACGGATGATTTGAAAACAGGCTTGACATGTTTATTCGACGAAAAATATGCAATTTTGTTCCGAAAAGCATTTTATGGTTTAGTTTCTCGATAAAAAGTGTTGATAATAAAAACAGGTATACAAAAAATAGTAGATCTTTCCAGTAAGGCTATTGAAAAATATATAAATGTTCCTAGTCCTAAAGGAATTTTATGCAAGTAAGTATTTTAACAACTGTGGGAAAATTAAGTCATATATTTAAATATTAAAAAAAGGAAAATATAAATTATTATCCAAATTCATAAATTGTTCAAATATAAATTAAACATAAAACAATTAAAATTGTTACCAGATTTACTCTCACTTTTCTTTAAATGTAAAATTTTGCTTCTAATTCTGCATTGTTCAAAATAATCGGTTGTTTTATCCAACTTTAATAAAATTTTTTAAAACAGAAATTGTTTTTTAGTATAACTCACTATTTTTTTAAGTTCATCGATGCTTTCAATATTGTCATCAGAGGTTTTGGCGACTGGGCTAGTGCTGTCTAAAATGATGGACAAATTTCAATCAAATCATATAATATGAATATCTTATTAGCATGAATACTCAATTATAGTTAAGTTTAATTTACATCCTTATTATATTCATTTCATAGATTTATTCAATTTCTATCTATTTGAATATCTAAAAATTATAAAAATAATTATGTATTTTTTAAAATCCTATAAAGTAAATTTAGTCAGCAGGGTTATGAAAAAAATTTTTGACTTTAAATTATCAGAAAAAAAATAAAAGGGAACAAAAAAGATGGATTTTATCTTTAGAATTAAATTTATTTTAGTAATTAATTTCGGTCGATTGCCTAATCACAAAGCAATCATTAACCATCATTAACTTTCCCACTTGTTCTTTAAAACATTGAAGAAATAGTTGATTGTTTTTGAAATTTCTCATAAAGATTCTTAAAATATTCAATTGACTTATCCTTTTTATTGTTGGGTTATTGATCAAAATTATAATTCATTAACACCAAATTTTATTTTTTTGAATACAAATTTTGAGTTACAATTACTTGTTATAAATATTAAAATTTTTATTTAAAACCTAATTTTATTTACAATGTTTGTTACTCCTAATTATTTATTTCTCAAAAAGTCAAATCCTAATAAATTAAATTTTAATTACAATTTTTATTATTAATCCGAAATATTTGTGTTTTTTAAAAAAATATATATAAATAAATCATTTGAAATTATTTAATTATAAATATGATATTACAAATTAATTATTCAAAAATTTAAGTCACAAAAACCCCTTACACTTATCAACATGTATAGTCTGCAAATGTTCTTTTAGACGACTAGGATTCATAAATTCCTTGGAAAATAATTGTGACACAGAAGGCACATTGGTTTCTGTTTGTCAATTGATGACTTAATAAAACCAAATTCCAAATAGCTGATTAAATATTGTACTGACTGAGTACAGAAGATTTTCAACCGTTAATTTTTAAAGTTTCTCGTCTGACTGATCTACATCATATAATATAGGAAATAAATCATTGGTCATTTAATCCAAACTTTCCCTACCATCGCCCCCTAACGCCCCTGGAAATTAGAAAACGCCCCCTGAGGGGCGATATCACCCGCGATGAGAACCACTGGCCTAATGTCATAATCAGACTAAGGTAACATTAGTTTGGCTTCTTATATTTCTAAGTGGTGATTACATAATCAATAATATCACCAGACATTAAAAAATTGATCAAAACGCCTAGATGATTGGATAATGAAGCGATATTTTCGAAGATAATTTAAAGTGTAAAAAGAAAGAAGAAAATGATTTTCTTGTTCTGCTTAATCAATTTAAAAATTATTTGGAAAGAATGACTCGTGATGCTTATATAACTAGATTAATGATATGAAATTTAATATTCAAGTCTCGTGCTTAACTCTTCTGTTAAACATTTCCAAATAAAGCTAAAAAACATTTTGATTACATATTCATTACTTTGATATATCAAATGTAAAACTAATTTTAATTTAGTTTGATGATGGCACTAAATATTCACCAAAATTAATTACTAAAATAATTTTTTTAAATGGCTTTGATTTTTATTTTACCAATTTGCAATCATTTTTTAATTTTTTTAATCTTAAAATATTTACAATTTGATGTTTTGACTAAAAAACATTTGATAATAAGTATAACCATACCAAAAAAATTTTTGGTGTACAAGCTTTTATAATTTGTCATGTGCTTGCGGTTCTGTATCTATTTCACCCACTTCCCACATTTTTTGACTAAATTATCAAAGCCTACTAGGCGAAAACCCGCTTTCTATTTGCGTTTAAATGTAGCAAATTTCAAAGCCTACTACTGAGGAAAACATGAGAACGACACTTTAATTACTTTTGCGGCCAAACTAAAGGCGGTAGATGAGCAGTGACAGTGAAAAATTGTATTGTCACCCAGAATACATCAGTCCTGAAAGTTTTATGTCGCTAGGTGAACGGGAAGTGGGTGAATTTTCGATCGCAAGATTTGATGCATCCAGACAGACAAACAAATGAAACGTAATAAAAGCTTGTAAAAAAATAATGAATAAATGACGACATGATACATGAAGGATATTTAAATTTGATTATTACATACAAAAATTTTATTTTCGAATCAGAATGATTATTTTGATTATATAAAATCACATTTACATTTATCTTCAGTAAAATCCTTGATTACACAAAATGCGGTGATGTAATTAATCTAACTTTATATTATTTCGGTCAAAAAAAATATAGTTTAAAAATATAGTTATTTTATTTTCTAATTATTGTATATTTTATTAAATGTTGATAATATAATCAGTTTATATCGGAATTATTACCAGAAATCAAAAGTTGAAATAGTAGCAAAAAATTATCCAAGACTTTATGACTTTGTTACAAATAAAGACTAAATGTTAAAAACTTGTTTTGTGATATTGTGTGGTTTAAGTTACCTTGAGTTTTGGAATTCTGGAGACATGCAAAGTTATTTAAAATATATTTTCAACTCCGACATAACCCAGCAGAAATAACATAAAAAAGAAGTTGAATTCAAAACTCCAAATCATTCGTCTAAGTCATCGCACAATTGTACAATTCTAGAAATACTTCTTCAGGCATTAGAAAAGTTCTTGTCAAATAGAAATTATAGA
Source organism: Girardia tigrina (assembly GCA_001938485.1). Taxonomy (NCBI): domain Eukaryota; kingdom Metazoa; phylum Platyhelminthes; order Tricladida; family Dugesiidae; genus Girardia; species Girardia tigrina. The sequence continues at coordinate 32,447 of MQRK01236911.1, read as the reverse complement.
AATTATTGACAAAGTCCTACAAAATTTGCAAGCTTAGTGGCAAACTTGTTTGCAATGATAGAGATAATATACTTGATTAAAAAGTAAAAACGTTCATTTATGATATATTTTGTCTGGATTACTAATCTCATAATATTTAAGTAATGATGTGTTAATCTTTAATCTATGAATAAAGACGGTCCTCAGAAATTCTTTCTTCATTTTAACATAATATCATCCTACCACTTATATCTACTTAACAAATATTTGAAAAACAATCTCCATTCTAAATGAAGAATACACACGAAATAAATGTCAAAGTCCGAAAACGGATAATTTTAACACAATTAAATGTCACTTCTCTCACATTCACCAACACGGGAACAAGGTTCATTTATTTCGAAAAACAAAACGAATCAGTTTAATACTCATTTTGTATAAAATAGAGTTAAGACCATTTAGTTCTATTCTTACATACAGTCTTAAAACACTTTTAAATTATAAGTTCTATGATTTTTGACATTATTAATTTTAAATTATTACGTCTTTCAATGAAGCAAAAATATTGCAAATATAATTAATATTATCTGCCATTGCTTTATAACTCAGCAAGGAGCCTTTAGATAGATCAAGTGAATGAAGATGAAAAAAATGATGTTCTTTTTAAAATTAAAATGGATAAATATGTATACGGAACAATATTGACATTTAAAATATACATTTAGAAAGTTATTTCAGAATGTCACATCTATTAGAAGAATACTTTTCTTGATAAAACAAATCTTTGATAACTTCTTTTACTTATATTTTTTTATCCATTGCTATATAACTCAGCAAGGAGCCTTAGATAGATCAAGTGAATGAAGATGAAAAAATGATGTTCTTTTTAAAATTAAAATGGAGAAATATGTATACGGAACAATATTGACATTTAAAATATACATTTAGAAATTTATTTCAGAATGTCACATGTATTAGAAGAATACTTTTCTTGATAAAACAAATCTTTGATAACTTCTTTTACTTATATTTTTTACGTTAATCCTTAGAGTACAGAGTCTATTTTATAACATAATGAACGGAGTGGGGTCACAAAAGTCCCCCACAAAAATTGTTTTGTTTTGTTTATAAGTTGGCATATTAATATTACAAAGACTGTTGGTAAATTAAAAAACGATTATTTAATTAAATTTACAGCATTTATTTATGAAGTTATTAAAGAAAAACTAATATTAGTGGACCTAAAGTCCCCCACTCCGTACTCTAAGGGTTAATAGCAATAATTTTTTTTCCAAAATAATACTTATTTCATAATGTATTATGATTTGTTATGATACTTTATTTCGAAAAGAAGAAAAACAAAAAGAATGATCAAATGAAAAATATTATTAATTATATTATATATAAAAGAATGTTAATTAATTACTTTTGAATTTAAAAATATTTAACCATCAAAGTTTGAACATCGGTTAAAATATTCAGAGTTTTTTATTACTTTTTGGAATACATTCTATAACGTCAAGTAAGCATTATTGAATTTCACATAAACTTATATTTAGTTAAGGTATTTTATTTTTTTATAAAAAAAATAAAATTTCGTTTTTATAAAAAAAGGACTGATGAGTCGAATTTATTTTATTTTTTGATTTCCCTTTATAAATTTCAAACTGAAATTTATTTTGCAATTCGATGTCGACTTGAACTTGAAATTTCACATGACTGCACTACACAATTGTCGCTATCGAAATGATAAAATGTTCTATTTTAAAATAACTTATTTTCTATTTTAAACTGAACATAAGTTGTGTCAAAAATTTATTGGAAAAGTTCAAAAATTATTTCAAAAAATTTGTAATGAAAAGATTTTAAACAGAAATGGGTCAATCAGTTTTCTTTAAATTGATGTCTGTAGATACAAAAAGTACAGTCCAACTCCGATTTAACGAACCCAATATAAATGAAAACCCAAGTTCAACGCAAGAACAGTGAAATCTAAACTGTCGAAATCTCAAATATTGTACGTAAATAAATCCCCTCTTTTACGAACTCAATTTTAACGAACATTCGCTTTACACAATAAAATTAAAACCTCACCTTCATGAAAAGCCGAATAATATATATATATAATACATCCAAATCTATTTTATATTTTCATATTTTTACCTTAACCCTGGTTTAAATTGACATCTTATGTACTCCGATAGAAAATCATGTCTTTCTTTACCTTAAGTATTGATTGAACCAGTGTGTAAATATGTGTGAATTTCGATTTAAGGTAAAAACTTCAAAATAGTAAAATAAAGTTTTAATTGTTTTACGATTTTATTATTCCATAATTCTTAATTAACTACCGTAGATTCTGTTTTTATGCGGTTTTGAAAAAAATATTTTTTTGCTTTTTATTTTAATTCATGAAAAAAATCTTCCAAAATTTTGTTAATTTAAATCAATATTCATTTATTTTGTGTAAATAAAAATGTTTTGTATTTAAAAAATGTTTCTTAATTATTTAGAATTTAATATAAATTTTATAGGTTTAATTAACCCTCCGTAAAATGTCCCATAAAAAAGAAAAAAAAGGAGCAGAAATGCAATTTCCCTAGAAACTAAAATTTTAATTTTGGATTGCCTAAAAGCAGGCGAACGTTATGCATGTTTGGGGATACATTTTAAATTGGGGAAATCTAGTATCAGAGCATTTAAGAAGAATGAGGCCTCAACAAGAGCATCGATAATTAATGGAACAGAGTTGAACGTTAAAAAAGCGTCTTGTTCTAGAAGCACTACAAAAGAAAGATTGGAGAAAATGTTATTGGTTTGGCTGGAAGATTTAAACCAGAAAAGAATCCTCATAAATGGCCAACTAATTAAAGAATGGGTACTTCAATTATTATTTGTTAATTTCTGTTCACAATATATTTAGTTGCTCCATCAGCCTATCCAATTTTTTTGAGAACGAATAAAAGCAAAAGTTAAATTCACATAAGAATTTTACAAAAAAAGCATCTTTTGTTATTTTCTGTTGCATCAAACATTTTAGAAAAAAGTAGTTGTTCAACAGTTTGAAAATGTGGCAATCTCATTAGTCGAATTTTTCCCGATGGTACAGTATTTTAACACAAAAAAGTAGACGTCAACCTTCCCATAAGTATGAGTAAGTTTGTGTAAATTTGCTTACATTTGGTGGTACTGTCTACAGACGATGAGCAAATAGAGAAACAATCATATTTACATATAAGATATAAAACATAATGTTTAATAATAAATAAATTCACAAGTTCATTTGATTAAAAATTGCAATTATTCATAATTTATTTACCTGGACAATCCTTATTTTTTTGTTTTTGTCTAATAACTTGTCTGATGATATTTCGATTTTGATAGGATTTTTCTTCGGACAACTAAAGAGAATGAGTGTTTTAAGCATTTGTTTCTGATAGAAAAATTTAGACAAATCCCAATTTCCTTTACCTGTTTCTGTAAATGATCCACATCAAATTTTGAATAAAATTGAATTTTTTCATCATTCGTTGAAGAATTTGATTGTGCCATTTCTTCTTCTGTATTTTTTTTGTTATTTACCGATAGTAGTTAATAAAATAGTGAGCGATTACAAATGGATTACAGTAAAATTAGTCTACAGACACACATGCATCCAGATACACACGGCGACAATGCAAAAACCAACCAATCAGACGACATTTTCTCACAAACACAATTGTTATTTGTTTTTTTTATTTAAACATACAAAATGTGCATCATTAATAAAATGTAATTAGATTAAATGATCATTAATCAGATAGAAACAACTACATAATAATTTGTATCAGATTATTATTAACTACAAAGACTACAGACAATAAATTTGCTTTTGATGATAAAAGACAAAAAAATATTATGAATGTGCACTTTTAGAAAATTGAACAGAAATCGGTTTGTCGAGCAAAATGAAAGCGTTTGTCGCTTCAAGAGCCTTTTCGGCAACGAATTGTGATTCAAAACTGACAAATGCTTGACCTAAATTATACAATGTATTTGTAATGGTTGATTTTGTTAACTTTCAAGAATTACCTTTCATTCTACCTTCAGTGAAATGAGTCACTTGAAATGATAAGACTTCTGACTCGCTAGACCAATCGACAAAGCCGGCATATAAACTAATTAGATCGTCTTTTGAAGCTTTCTTTGAGATGTTCTTGATGTAGAGTTGATTTGACGGAGTTCCTCGTTTGTAGTGTTTCAATGCGTTTACCGATTCCCATTCTGATTGTGAAAGAATATGGTCTTTAATTTCATTCGTGGAAATAATATGAGAGGGCTTTTCAATGGTTTTCTCTTTTCCATTAGGAATATCTGCTTTTTTGCTTATTTTATCTTTGCGTAATTTAAATACTTCGTTTATCGCTAGATCCGGATTTTCGTTATCTGATAACGAGATATGTTTTGACTCGGATAAGCGTGAGTCGATCTGATCAACAATATCGATCACTTCTTTCATTTTGCCGAATCCTTCTTCAATAACACAGTTTGATAAATTTTTCTTTGATTTATCACTAATTTCATCTAAAGATGAGATTGGTCGGAATGCAATATTGGATTTGCAATCTTTTTTCTCGAATATATCATCTATAGGAATGTTTTCCTTTGGTTTATTGATAAATTCGTAATTAGATGCTGGATTAATCTGAATTTTCGGAAAGGAGAGTTTGTATTTTTTCGTTTTAGAATAGTGTTCATCATCTGAATCACCATTTAGATTGAAAATCAAAAAACGATATATTTACCAGAAATTTCACTTTCATTACTACTACTGATATCCATTTCAGTAGATTCCATGAATTTATTTCTGCTTCTTTTTAAAGGTCTATTGTTGGCTAGATCGTCGTTATTTACGACAGTTACATTTCCCGGAAATGTAATTTCGGAAGTAAAAGGAACAGGAAAATGGAATTTATTCATTAAATGAAGAGTCTAGAAGTATTTTTTAAATTATATACTAAACGTAATTATTTCATGATAATATTTAAAGTAATATTACTAATATATAAAATGATTTAAAACTTAAAGAAGATTAAAAAATAAAAACAGATTATATAAAAATAGTCATTAATTTAATTTATAAATGTACGATAAACAATATTACGATTAGAGTAATATGATAGGTTGCTGAGAGATTTTAGCGTTGTTCTAGATCTATCGAATGGATTAGAACGCATCATACAAAAAACCTCTTTTCAATTATGTTTCCAATGGAAGTAGGTTGAGCTTTTAAGCTGAAACTGGAAGAGATTGGAATTAGTGATCAGATATCAATACTATTAATCAACTATCAATCAATACTATTGACCCATTATCGTTCACTCTCGAGTTAATTGGAGCGTACACTATTGAATTTCAAAAAATAAGCGTTAAGTGGTTAATCTGACAATGATAGGGAATCCATCCAAATGAACTCATGAAAAAATTTGTAGATAAAATGCATAGATATATACCTTGGCCTTTACTGTTAAAAAAATAATAAACCAGTTAACATAGTCTTAATTTCTCTTAAAAAATAAAATAGTATTAAAAGAAAATTATATTTTTAACAATATTTACTAAACAACAAGTCGTATAAAGGAAGGAATGTATTAGACATGACAGACAGAGTCTGATTCAGATCAAATTTCATACTAAAAGAAAGGATAATGATAAATAACTAACGGTTAGAGCCTAAATATGTTAGTCAGTTTATAAAAATTAACGACGACGGAATGAGACCAGCAATTATGTTGATTTAAAAAACCATTAACTCTTCCGCGTCTATTGGTTTTAGCACGACACTGTATTAGTAGAGTGGAAATTCAAACTTATTTTCTCCAAAATTCGATCGTTCTATTAGATGAGAAGGAATTGACCGAATTGGTCGGCGCAACCAAGCGATCAAGTCGATTTTCAAGCAGTTTGTGGAAGGTTGTAAATCTAATTATTCTCCTGATACAAATATAACCATAGATGAAAGATTAGTTTAATTTAATTTAAACGCACCTCTTAGGCGAAGTTAAATCAACATATAAGGGACGATGTTCCTTCCCTGTGTATATGAGATATAAGCCTGGTATGTCATAAAATTATTGGTTGCCGCTTAACGTTCATCTGGTTATATTTGCAACAGTTAAGTATATAATGGAAAAATAAATAATCAAATAAATAATTATTGAGGTCGCATATACCCTGATCATAACAAAAGGTTTGTGCTCGGAAGGGTTAAATACGCCAAAAAAGACGAGATTCTCGACAAATATATTCCCTATTAAAAGTAACCTACAATTTATAACTGCGATTTCAATAGATGTTTTTCAAGAAAAAGGTTGCTTATAAAAGGCATTTTACGGAATGTATTCTTATGTCAAATTTGTGATAACTACCCAATTATAGAATTTTATATGTGAAATTACTTGTTTTAATTTCTATATCCATTTCTAATGTTTATGTTTCTTTGAGATTTATACATAGCACTTTCTGTGCAAAAAAAAACAAAACTTTCCCACTTAAAAACAGCACCAATACAAAAAAACTTGAATTTCTAAAGATAATAATGTTAAGTATTATATCAAATATATTAAATTAATAGTTTCCTAATTTGGCGGGATAATTAAAAATGTGTATCATAATCTTCGGTTACTAGAAATAAAAAGTCAACAAAATAGAAGTAGGAAGCCTCAGCTTATGAATTATTAGCGCTAAGAAATTGTATTTCCCAACGGAAAAGTAGGTAGAAACAGCAGGTGAAGTGGTCAAGGGTTTCCAGGATACACACTGACACAGTTCAAACAGTACTATTGGTACAGCATCAAACAGGACATATTTCTAATTACCCACAGAACTTGCCAAGTTATGAACTAAAAACTGCAATAAAGAAATATATTGAAAATGCTCACGGGATTACTTTGAAATACATTCGAACAAATATTAATAAAAAATTAATGTTTTCGTCGGAACAAGCAACATTGATAAACATTTCCAAAATTTAAAGATAAACGAGAAACAATTATTCTAGACAAAGTATATGATGTGATACAAATCGTATCATACGATCAAATATGTCGAAAATGTTCTTCTAAATTTTTAAGAAATGTTTGATGATTCTTAACAAATTTTTAGTGATGAATGGGGATATAATTTGCATCATTGCTGTGTATATGGTCGTAGCTTATCAGGAAGAAGAATGCCAATTATAACACCAACAATAATGTTTCGTAATTATACTTATCTTGCTATGATGAATATTAATAGCATAGTACATTAAAAGATCTTTATGGACGCTATATGAGTGAATTTTTTTCTGATTTTTTACAATAACTTGATGCTAAACTGGAAAATAAATATTCAATTATGAATAGTATATGGATTATGTTTGTACATGTTATAGCGATGGTAAGCTACCATGGCGCTTTGGCAGTATCTGGTTTTCCACAGAGAACCCCTTTGAAGATTTAAATCATGGTCCCATATATTTTGATTTTGTAATTTTTCATAATCGTTCGGGCTGAAATTTTTCTTTTTTAGTCACAATATTTAAAGTTCTTTAAATTCTCAAAATATAATTGTCAACAAAATTAAACAGCTCGTCACAAAAACTGTAGTCAAATTCAAATCCTTTTCAATCATCAAAAAGCAACTTGAACTGTTAGCAACAAAATTGATAAAGATAATAAACAAATAATCTTAAGTCTTCGTTAGTAAAATAAATATCACTCATCAAGTTTTGAAAATCGAAAAATTCTCTCAATAGTCTTTCAATTAACAATGATTTCAAATTGTTAGCAATAAAATTCACTCAAATGAAATTATAAGTCGTCAAAATATTCATAGACAATTTTCGAAAATCCTTCGTCAAACTCTCAATTCGTTCTCAAAATGGTTCAAAATCAATCATCAATATTTACCATTCAACTCTATCGCTAAAAACCTTTTCAATCAACACCTCAATTAATTCGAAACAATAAGTCACAATTTTTCGAAATCGATCGATAAATTCATAAAAATTTCAATCGAAAATATTGTCAATCAAATAAAACTAGTAAATCAAAAAGTTAATTTTTTATATCTATTCTGATGATTATCCAGACAGAAGTGTACTTTGCCAACAAAGTTTTAATTAAAAAAACACAATAAAAATTAATATAAACTACTTATAATTTCTAAGTAGATCTTTTTATGTTAACATTGTTCTGGAACTCCGAATTTTTCGTTTTTTTCCATTTTGGAACCTTAAAGTTCTTTTGGATCAAATTTTTACATAATCATTTATTGTCATCGAGAATGAGTAAGTGTGCAAAGTTTGAAGAAAATTGATTATGTAAAAGGCCTTCAAAAAAAAGGTTTCTAAATTCTATTACTACATATACATATATATTATATATATATCGATAAAGCTTTTTCGATCAGTCTTAATCTCTCGGAAGATAGCTTTGTGCCATTGACCTTTCGATCAAGCACATTTACCAGTGATCCGAATCTGTGGTTCCTCTCGTACTGAACAGAATTACTATTGTAATGACGATTTATTTAGTAGGGTAAAACTAACCTGTCTCACGACGGTCTAAACCTAGCTCACGTTCCTTATTAGTGGGTGAACAATCCAACGCTTTGTGAATTGTGCTTCACAATGATAGGAAGAGCCGACATCGAAGGATCAAAAAGCCACATAACTATGAACGCTTGGTGGTCATATATATATATATATAT
>MQRK01236907.1:4643-17233 GCA_001938485.1 Girardia tigrina | reverse complement strand
TTGTGTTCATTCCTTATATATTATTGTTGGAAGAAACCTTTTGGTTGATTTGGAGTCAGATTATTAGTTTATTATAAACAAAGAAATAAAACGAGATTTTTGATTGAATACCCAACACTTTTATGATTGCAGACCTAACTGCAAGGGGATAGTTCAGATTTCCCTTTCGCTGCTGCACGAAGTCTACGAATACAGCCAAAGGTATACATAACCATGGCTAAACAACCAATGGGTGGTCGTTTCTCACAGGGAAGCCGAAAAGATCTCAGCGACCAAAACTATCCGACCCCGTTAGAGGCCTTTGTGTAGCTGCTAGTGATTCATTAGTTTGCGTGAACCCTATAAAGAACCTAGAGGTTCTATACCATTCGAAAGAGATGAGAGGCCCACACTGCATAGACAACTCGTTATCTCGAAACACGGATTTGTGAACACTCACAGTCCAGTAAATCAAGTTAGGTGTTTAATCACTGCGAATGAGGTAAAGATAGAACTTTCTTAATTCTAAAATATGAATTCTCTATTCTTCAGAAGAATTTGATTTACATGATGAAATGTTGTCCTGTGAAGCATAACTTTTAAAACATTACAATTACCATCCAAAATTAGAAAAGTAAAGCTGCCTAAATATGGAATATCTTTAAATAAAATGAAATATTAATGAATAAAATTAAACTTTAGCATTGTTTTTCTTTATTTATATATATATATATATATATATATATATATAATATTGAAAGACTATTAAAATTTTTACAAAAAGATTCCGAGTTGTATAAATATCTGACAGACAAATAAATAGAAAATATATAAAAATATAAATGATATCATTAAAGCAAAAGAAATATATAAATCCTTTATAATTCTAACAATAATATCTTTTATTTATACAGATCAAATAATAATAATTAAATAGAAATTTATCATAACTTGTGATCTATCAATTAATTTGGAGAATTTTACAATTTTTTTTGAACAAATAATATTATTGTCTATTCCATAATAGAAACATATAAATAATTATAAAATATTTATTATGTTTGAGTTATATTGAATGTAAATTGATTGAGGGAACTTCCTGTTAGTTACTTAGAAAGGGTCAATTTTTGCAAAATAGACAAATCATCTTTAGATAGTATTTTATTATTTAATAGACGATCGAAATTTAGTATTTTACAAAATATTTATTTAATTTAGTTGATGGAGGGAGTACTGATATATTTGAAATTTCGAGTTCCAGTGAAGTCTTATCACAAGGTTTGGTCCGGGAATCTCTGTTTAGATTTGATTCAACTAAGACTTTCGATGATAAACCGAAATCGAAGACACCAACCTCATCTGATGAGAATGCGAAAAAGTTGGGAATGTTCGTTAAACCGGTGATGAAACAGCCAATACATATTGTATTTCTTATAAAAAGGTTTTAAATAATTGAAATCAATCCTAGAAACCTCTGACCCTGGAGACAATGAAGGGAGAAATTTTATCAGTCGAAAATATTTTAGTGAAAGAAGAGTGAATATATTTATTAATTTTAAATTGTAAAAATGTTATTAAATATTGGTTTATAACTTAAATTCAAGATCAAATTAATTAAATGATCACTTAAATAAATTTATGATCTTTTTGTTGTATTGACCCATAATTATTAAATAATTTCAAAAATTAATTAATTTCAAATAGAATATTTATCAGTTTATAAAGTGCCTATTGGGTTAAGATCAGATCAGATAATTAAATCGAGCGCTTTGGCCTTGTAATGCGTCTAAACATTATTAATACTTTTTAAACTAAACAAACTAAATGGACATCATTTGACTCACGACTAAGAGGCGATTCCAACGGTATATTCTCGTGGAATTGTTCCGGAGACGATTGGGATGAACGTTCGAAGGGGGCAAAGTCTTCAATTCGTCGCAAATTTTCTTCAGGGGATACAAAGAATATGCAGAATATGTAGAATAGCAATGCAGTCCTCTTAATCTGAAAACCTCCCTAAAATTCCAAACCGGGGTGGAAATTCTCTTGCGGAACTGAAAACCTGGTGAATATTGGTATTTGCCGCTAAACGGAGTGACACATTGGAAAAAAAACGATATACCGTTGGAATTGCTTTTTCTTTGAGATTAAAATGATATCAAAATTGACGGTGAACGGGCAATTAGATTCAAGGTGATGTCCTTGATAGCCATTCATCAAAGTAAACCACTTCGGGTACTGGGATAACCGAATTACAATGCCGGTTCTTTCGGTATGACACTTGCGTCTATGCATCGTTGCTATGGGAGTCCATGTCTAAAAAACAAGAAATCAATAATTGATTTTTACTTCCCTAGTAACAGAACCAATACCACAAAATAAAATCCATGATTTTCCATTCCAACGTTCTACCCATCTTATCGCTGTGGTAAATACAATAGACCTCTTCAAATAATTGGACCATTTTGCATAAATTAAAAAAAAAGTTTATTAATTATTATAAAATCTTATAAATTTTTTTAAAAGAAACCATCTCGGGGATGAGCACAACAATTTGTCAAAGTTTGATCGCAATCAGTTCGATAGTTTTTGAGTATGTAACGCATGCACACTGACATTAGCTTTTATATTTATCGATATGATTAAATAAATATCGTAATATAAAACTCGGCAATCTATTTATTATTAAAACTTAAATATTTAATTAAAAATTGAAAAATAAATTTTAAAAATTAAATTGTAAATTAAATTAAAAAATTAAATAAAATTAAATTAAAACTTAAATATTTAATTAAAAATTGAAAAATAAATTTAAAAACTAGTACAGTCAAAGTTCGGTTTAACGAAAATCAATTTACACGGATTTTGGTCTTTCGTAAAAAAATAATGAAAATTCAGAAATTTATTGAATTTTTTTATTAAAATAATCCGTAATTTTCATACCTTTTCTTTTTTTTGTTTTCATAATATCTTCTTTAACTTTTCCAAGATTAATAAAATCGGCACAACTGTTTTGCAGCATATAAGCTTCCACTAAATTAATATGAGATCACTTCATTATAACTAACTAGTTTTTCTTTCTCTTCATCTTTCTCTGAGACTTTTTCTTCGGTTGGTTGTATTTCATCTATGCAAATTTATTCACTGTTTAAATCATCATGTTCGATGTATTCATTGCAAGTTGGAAAGTCAACATCAAGTTGATTTTCTTGAGTATCTTCAATATCATCATCTATTATGTCAACTGTATTTTTTGACCAATTGTTAAATGCTTTATTAAAACAGTTTGTGATTGTTTCGGCACTCATACAATTCCATGCTTCAATAATCAACGATAAAATATCTTTAAGTTTTGTGTTTTTAAGCAAATTTGCATAGTATGTACCATATTTTTCATCATTCAAGGTTAAATTTCGCATGAAAAACTTACGAAAGTTGTCCTTGAAAGAGCGAATTATACCTTGATCTACCGGCTGAATCTGTGAGGTGGTTGTTGGTGGCAAAAAGTATAGTTGTACATTAGAGAAAGTACTGTTGATATTATGAACTGGTGCATTGTCCAGTATTAATAAAATTTTCCTATTTTCTTTTTGCATTCTGTCATTAAGTTGATTCATCCAGTTAAAGAAAATAGTGCTTGTCATCCAAGCCTTTTTGCTGTTTTTATAATCTAACCCAAGGTCATTCAAATTCAAGTGTTTAAACCCGTGGGGTCTCTGTGCCTTTCCAATTAGTAATGGTATTTCTTTTCGACCAGATAAATTTGCACAAAAAAGCAAAGTTATGCGGTCTTTGGAAAATTTACCGCATGCCCTGTCGTCTTTTGATAAAACAAGTGTTTTTTTGAACGGGCATTTGAAAAATAAAGATGTCTCGTCACAACTGTATATGTTCCTTGATTGAAATTCTGCTTTCATGTGTTCAAAATCACTCCAATTGTTCTTTAAGTCATCCACTTTGACCAATCCTGCTTCTCCATAAACGGTTTTATTGATTATTAGAAAGTACTGTTTAAATTTTTTCAGCCATGTGTTTGATGCTTTAAATGATTGAAAATTATAAGCATTGGCAATTGACAGTGCTTTTTCGGTCAATAAATCATCTGTCAAAAAGTGATTCATTAATCTTTTACGATTAAACCATTCGAATAATACATTGAATAATTTTTGGTTAATTTCTTTTGTTTGTGTAATATTTTTTGCATTTCTTTTGTTTTCACATATTTTCCGTAGATCTTTCTCTTTTTTTAATATTGAATTGATTGTTCCAAGCGAAATATTAAATTTTTTTGTCAATCCAAGTTGTGTAACATCGGGATTCAGTAACTTGTAATCTTGAATTTAAATTTTTTCATCAATACTTACATGTCTTCTTGTTTGCTTTTGATTATTCACTCGGCTAGTCATGGGTTTTAGTCTTTCGTTAAAAAAATTTCGTTAAACTGTATATTAAAACAAAATTTCGTGGACCTTTAAAATATATTTTTCGTAATATAGACGTTTTCGTTAATTAAAATTTCGTAAAATAAAACTTTGACTGTATATCAAAAATTTAATTTTTTATATCCATTCTTTATGCAGACAGAACTCTATTTTGCCAACAAAGTTTTTAAAATTTAAAAAAATTTTAATTAAAAAAACAATAAAAATTAATATAAACTGCTTATAATTTATAAGTAAATATGTTGCAATTAATATTGTTCGGGAACTCCGAATTTTCCGTTTTTTTTCCATTTTGGGATTTTGAAAAGTTTTTTCGATCAAATTTTTACATAATCATTTATTGTCATCGAGAATGAATAAGTGTGCAAAGTTTGAAGAAAATCTATTGAATGAAAGACCTTCAAAAACAGGTTTTTAAATTTCATGGATATATATATATATATATATAGAAAGTAAGCTAATGAAAAGAATGGAATAAATTGTAATTTGAAAAGATGCTTTCAAGGTTCCAGAGAGATGGTGACCATTAAAATGAGACTTTTCCTAAAAAGAATTAAAAGACCAGTATTTAAATAATAAATGTGATGAGTACTACTACTCATATGATTGAATAATAGTTTAAGATTCTTATTGTTGGAAAACAATTTAATGTAAATTTTAATTAATTAATAAATTTAACATTTTAAATAAGAAATTTTTCATTGCTTAGTTCATATTTTCAAATAATTAAATAATTAAAATTACAACTATTTTTTAAAGAAATAATTTTAAATTATATTTTTAACAATTGTTTATTTTTTTAAAACTTAAAATTTATAAAAATAATAAATTTTAATAATTTACAAAATTGAAAATTTAACAAATAAAATTTTTTTAAGTGGAAATAAAAATTATAATATTTATTAAATAAAAAAATATAACAAAAAATATATAAAATTATAAAAAAACTAAAATTTCCAAATAAAAATTTAAAAAATTTATTTTTAATTCAAAAATCTTTTGAAATCTATTATTTTTCCAACGAGCCGTAGTAAATAAAATAAATAATTTTCTTCTAAAAAATTATAAATAATGTCTGGAAAGAATTCTAATTTTTTAAATATTTGTAAGCTTATAGCTATAAAAATTAAAAATATTTGTGATAGAAGAAAAATTAAAAATCATTTTTTAACATTATATTTTAACAATATTTAGTCATTATAATGGATATAGCTGGCACATTCTGTCGGATATTCGTCTGCAGTCATATTATCATAATCGCTCTTCATTCGTTTGCTCTTCGATACTCAATACTTGTATAAAGCTCACTTCTTCCGAATTAAGCTTTACATAAACAGCATTTCCACAAAGTTGATTATAAATGATACCCTCCATAAGATGAAGAAATCGGGATAAAGGCAGGAAAGGGTATTATAATAGCAGCGAAATTAATATAAAATCTGTAAACAATAAATCTGAAATCAGCTTCCTCTGTTGGGAAATTGTTAATGAAAACTTGATATAAATAGGTATATATAAGAAACCATTGTTTTAACATGATGTTGATTTTCGGTAAGCCCTCTAAAACAACAAACATCATCAAAGACGAAAGCATTTGAGACAAATACCGGTGTTCGATCTCAAGTCCTACCCGGATTTAAATACTCTAAACGAAATTACTGAAACTTTTTCATAATGGATGTGCAATATTTCACAATTTTTTGGCGGCATGTTGGTTGCCGAACCTTTTAGTCAGTAAATTTATTGATTTGGTTTAAATTCATAAGTAATATATTCCAAGATAATCGCATCAACTAACAATTTGGTCTAAATCCTTTTTGTCAGTTTTTATTTACTGATCTCTATCAAAACATGTGAAATATTTTCCTACTGTTTAAACTACGGTAATGACTTTCGTAAGCATATTCATTTAATTTGTCATTTGTTTTCATTTACCTTTATTTAATATTTTTTCATTTATGAAAACTTCATATTCCTTTGCTTTAAGTTCATCAGAATATGAAACAGGACAAGCTCGTTTATTGAGGAGAACACGTTTCAGAAAACCGAAAGAATCACAAAATCCTTATACTGATTTCCATGTAGTTTATGGTCCGACAACATATTATTTACCATATATAAACCCTACAATGTTGAAGAAGATGAAGTCGGGCGAAGAACCTATACCAACTTATGACAGTAAGGACAGTAAAGAAACGAATTCGGTTTTCAGCAATTTACAAAAGCTATTTTCCAAAGGTCAATCAGCCGAGTAAGTTTCCGAAAATATTTTTTTGGAAGTTATTAGTCAAATATTTAAAAAAATCTATGAATAACTTCGTTCATATAATGTTCAATTATAAAATTATTAGCAACTCTTATGTTGTAAAGGTGTTTAAACAAAAAGATAATATTTTAAACAAAATCTAATTTTAACAGAAAAAGACCCGTCGTATATGACGAAGAGCTGAATTTTCTTCTTTGAAAGTTTCTGTTTTAATTTTTAAATCATAATTATAATTTATATAACAGATGCACAGACGCTGCTTATTTTTGGTTTGTAATTTCATATTAGTCGGAGTTATTATGCGTTGATTAAAAAATTAAGCCATGCAAGAAAAAATTAAAGCAAGAAAAAAATTTGATCACAGTAAACTTAGAGTGTTACGCAGATGAAACTTTGGGCTTATATATATATATATATATATAAATTTCCATTCACGAAATTTTCAATAAAATGTTTCTTATCTACAATTCACATTGTGAGGAATATTTTAAATTGTTTGAATGTGTGAATGTATTGATGATGTATGTTGAACTTGGAATGGTGATTCTCCCACCCGGATGGAAATTGGTATTTTTTATATTTAAAGTGATTGACTATTCGAACATAATTAAAATAATAAATTGATAACTTTATATTTTTATCGAGAAACTTTTGCTATTTCAGCGTGAATTGATCCTCAAAAACAACCAAAAAAATGAAGAGAATGAAATAAAAAAACAATTCAAAATAAATAAAAAAAAGTTCAAACAATATCGTTGTTTTACTGCTTCACTTTTTTAATTAAATGATGAAAATAATTTGATTTCGATGTCGATGTAAATAAAACTTTCGTTGATATGAATAAAACTTTGCTCAATATGACTTTTTCGAACGTTATTTTTCTCGCGGACCGGAACCTTCTGCATGGATTGTCGCATCTGGCGTCTTCCCACCGCTCTCACACCGGTCCACTCGGTCGGATTCCGACCGCTCGCTCCGAGGATCTGGGGGCGATTGAGGCTGAAGCGCGACCGTCTCCGAAAGAGTTGACCGACAATGTCGCCAGCTGCGGCGGCAAGCGCGACCGAACTGGCGAGCTTCCGATGATCCAACCGCGCTCATGAGCCTCTCCGACCGGCAGTTTACCGTCAGTCCAGTTGAGCCGCCAAGGAGGCGAGCTTGCTCAGTCGTCAGCGGAACCGACGTTACTACCCGCATTTGTGTGGCTGGCGACCCAGCTTCTCCTGTGGGTGTCAGACCCACACAGCGGTAGCTCGTTTATTCATTTGTCGTAAAAGTCAGATTCATAGGAATCGATTAAATGTTGAAAGGGTGTTTTCAGAGTTTCTGTGGATTTGAATTTTTCCCAACAAAAGTTGTCTAAATTAAAAAAAATGATTATATGTTGATCTTGAAAATATTGTGAATGGTAGAGTATTTTTAACTCCGGTGGCTATATATTTGTCACGGTCATTTTTGCGGTATGAGATAAAGTTCTATCATGTAGGAGGATGGGAAGCGAATCTTTACTGAATCTTGACAGTGTAATCGAAATTTAGGTATAACATCGTGTGTTAGTTGTTGTAGACATCCGTAGAGATAAAATTCCTGAGTTCCATGAATTTGTGGTAGATGAAACCTGAACCAGATCAAAAAGTAACCATCAGCTTTTTTGTGTAATGTTTTGATTGTTCAGCTCGGTCCCACCACTAGAATTAAACTTGTAATTGTCGATTTAGATCCATTTTAGGGCACGTACGAAGTCAATAGATACAACGATAAATAATGTTATATCACCCTTTAACTTTGTTTCGGACATTAATGTTCATCAGTATTAAAGTTCGACAACGTTATTAATTGGACACGTTTGAATTACAAAAACAAAATTGTAGCTTCTTCTCAAGGAAACATTGTTTATCAAGTTTTTGATCCACGGTAGAACTCAAATTTTATAAAATTTTCTAGCTTCCATGATCTAGTTCAAATATATGTATCTTTTAAATACCAACATATTTATATCACTAAATTGTATTAGAGTGAAAAATGCGCGATTGGCATCAAATATAGGAGGTTTGCTCGCTATCATACTTTACAACCTCATTCTTGTAATGTCTTAATCAAAAGAGTATTTTTATTCCTTTAGTTAATTTGACGTGAAGTTTAATATTCTTAACACTATTTCGTGATTGACTCACCATACTTGAAGTTGAACATAAAAAAATATTCTTTTCTTACAAGAAACTTGAGATTAAGATTTTCTTTCGAAAAATTGTATATCTAATTGTTTGGCATTGTTTCCATCCTTTAAATACTCATTTATTTTCAAGAAAAGAATGATGAATTCGGAAGTCATTTATTATAACTAGATTATAAAAAAGTTCAATTTTGTTTTCATCATTAGTAAAGCAATACTTATCCATTAAAAATCAGAATCTAGTCAACATTAGATACTCAAAGCTGCTGGTACAATATTTAGACTGATTCATTTATTCATTTATGTAAAATGATATTTTGGAAGATATTTATGTGTTCTTGTTGTTCGAGTTGAATACTTGAAATATCGACTCCAAATCGATTAAATGGTTGAAAATTGTGAATTTAATAATCGATTTTTAAGGGACTTTTATTCGTATAAAGCAGGGGTTGCCAAACTTTTATCCATTAAGGGTTACTTATCTTGTAAAGTATATTTTGCGGGCGACTTTGAATCACGCTTTCAATTTTAGGATTTTTAAATCTTGCCTAGATATTTTAGTACATCATTAACAAAAATTTCAATTAAAAAATATTATTGAGTATAAAGAAAAAATAGTATTAATAAGTTTTTTTATTTGGTAAAAAAACTAATTATTCTATAAAAACATTTTTTTTCTAAAAAATATACTTTGTAAATAAGCAAATAAAAATGTTTAATTGGACGAAACCTGACATTGCATAAATAATGCAAGTTTTTATAAATTTGGCTCATATGAACTTTATGTCATTCTTAATGTTTTGAAGCCTTGGCGGTCGACGTGTTGGCCACCCCTAGTATAAAGTATTGTTTTTTTAAAAAAAAGATTGTTGTTATCTATTAATTAGTTTTGCTTTTCTTTTTAAATATTTTATAATCATTTCTAACTTCAATTTTAATATAAATATTTTGTTGGTAAAAGTAAAAGATGTTAAAATATGAAAATTTCTCTAAAGGAATAATCACATTATTTGACGTTATTGTCATAGATTTATAATTTAATTAAACTTACTTAATACTTTCTTTTATTAATTATTCTGTCAAAAGCATTGTTTAAATAAAATAGATTGCTTTAGAAGACGTGTTTCGATTAATACTTTGATTAATAATGCATACTTTATGTCTAATTATATACTAAAACTTGATAATTTGTCGTCAAAGAAGACGATTTTTAAAAATATAAAATTTTTAATGTTTATCTCTCCTGTCTTTTGATGATTGCCTTGATTTACGTATTTTTAATTGTTTTTTAGGGAGATATCTTCGAATTTATTTTTCCAAACAAGATCTATGCCTAGGCCTTCAAATGTGCCACTTAAAGACTGGATAAAGATAGGAGCTGCTGGAATGGCTAGTAATATGTCAGTAATTGACAAGTGCTACAAAGTTACTAAATCAAGATGTCGATTTCAACACTTATCTAAACTTAACATGCATAAATATGGTTTGTCCAATGGAAAATATATTCAAAGAGCAGAATTGGTGGACTTTATAATGAAGGCGAATGCATCATATAGTAAGCATTTAGTGTTTCTGAAGTCTATTTTAAATGTTTAAGTACGCTTCAAAATCTTGTTTCAGACATTTAAAAGGGTTTAAAACCTCTTTGTCGATAATTTATCAATTTTTATATAGTTTTAATATATTGTTATCGACATAAAATATTCAAAACATGAACACTTCATTGAATCTGATTAAAACACAAATACATGTTATGGTCAATTTGTAAAACACGGATGAGGAAAATGGATTGCACCACCTTAGAGAAAGTTTCAAAAGCAGTTTTGATGTATCACACAATGATCCAAAATCAAAGAAAATTGTCCAAAGTTGGTTGAATCAATGCCAAAGCGCATCAAATTACTCTTAAAGGACAGAGGGGCACACATTAAATCTTAACATTTACTCAAATTTTTATTTTGCTACTGTTATAAATATACTCTGTTCATGACAGTGTTCACATTAATTTATGGAATTGTATATACCGTATTACTTCGATTTAATGCAGCATCCTTATGTGATATTTAATAATAAACGCTACCCTCGAATAAATTCCGCATTAAAGAATACAATTACACAATCTATCATACTTTATAATATAATGTATCTAAAAGGAAGACTGTGTTTCAAGCACCAGTATAATTTTATTAATTAAAAAGTATTATATCACTCCTATTTCTATCTCATCCGCGTCATCAATTTCATCATTCCCATCATCGTCTTCATCTTCGTCTTCGCCCATGTATGGAATAGTTTTTTGCACTGTGTACATGAGTTCATCTCGAGCTATTCTGCAACTTCGCCTTTTCTAGTACAACTGATGACGTCAGGATCGGAAGAAGTGTTTCCGCACACTTCGAAAGACTTGATAATTATTTCTTGTGGCACGTTATTCCATGCTTCCTTTATCCATTTTACCATGTCAGCCTTGCTGGGAGCGCGAGGATTTCCTGCAGGTGTACAACTAGCTGGTCGGCTTTTATCTTGTAACCAATTTTCATAAAATTCGCGATACTTGTCTTTGAACGGCTTGTTCCATGATACATCCGCTGGTTGAAGATGCTTCGTGCAACCACCAGGAATGCATACCATTGTTGTCTTTGAAGCTTTCAGAGCAGCACATGCCTCAGTGGTTAAATGGCAACGGAATGCATCCCATACCAAGAGTCTTTGATGAAAGGCAAAGTTACCGCACACCTTGTTAATCCACGTCATAGTGTTGTAAAGCTTCATTCAACCATTGTCAGACAGTTCAATGATAACACCTCGTATTCCTACCAACTCTGTCAGCATTCTTTTTCCTTTAAACACGACAAACGGAGGTAATTTACGTCCATCAACCATAGCTGACAGACACACTCTGATGCGACTATTTTCATGTCCAGTAGTAAGCATAGGAACATGCTATACTCCATAAATATCCACTGTTACATCTCCGGGCATATCCACCCTTATTGCGGTTTCGTCCATGTTGCCAATATTTTCTGGCCGCAGCAGATGTTGACATCGTTGCTCTTTGCAATAGTAGACAAATTCCACTACCTTCTTTGCCAAATCTGGTGGAAGTCAATGCTCAGTTGTTGTTTTACTACGGAGAACGAAATTATGACGCTCCATAAACTTTTTTACCAATCCACCGCTTGCTTTGAAATTAGTTGGCTAGAGCAAAAACCTTGATGCATATAGATTTGCGCGTAACTCGATGATACAGTGAGCGCTCAACTAAAATCCAGTGTCGTATTTTAATTTCCATTTCTCCATTATTAACTTTACGACCAGCGCCAGGAAAACGTTGTCGTTTTGAGGCTTTACAGGCTCAAATTGATGTATCCAGATCTGAAAACTTTCCAGCGGCTTCCTGTTGTCACCACTCATTAATCCGTTTTTCGTCAACATGAAGCTGTGCTGCTGCTGGACGATTTCCTTTCATTTTTGTTAGGTCGACAGCTCTCTGTTTGAAAGCTAGGTCATAAAATAGTTTGCTCGGCATTCTTTCTATAAAAAATAAGCGAATATATTGTTTATTTTTAAACAAATTATTATTTTTTAATAAGGTTTTTTAAATTTTAGTTTTCATAATTTCTGAAATAAACGCCACCTTCGATTTAACGCCGCTTCTTCGATCCAGCATTTGAAATAAACGCCGCAGCGTTAAATTGAAGTAATACGGTATATATATATATATATATAT
>MQRK01236894.1:20119-36748 GCA_001938485.1 Girardia tigrina | reverse complement strand
GCTTGTGAGAACGGATTAATTGATATTGCGAAACTTCTGATACAAATGAAATGTGACATGGAATGCGAGGATGATAAGGTAGGTATTTGCTGATAAATAATTTATTATTTAAATGAAAAATTATTTTATCAAATATTTGATCGTATTAGAAAAAAAGACCAATTCATTTTGCATGTGAGAACGGACACATTGATATTGCAAAACTTCTGATTGAAATGAAATGTGACATGGAATGCAAGGATCTTTGGGTAGATATTTCCTGATAAATAATTTATTATTTAAATGAAAAATTATTTTATCTAATATTTTCTCGGATTAGAAAAGAAGACCAATTCATTTTGCTGGTCAGAAAAGACACATTGATATTGCGAAACATCTGATTGAAATGAAATGTGACATGGAATGCGAGGATGATGAGGTAGATATTTGCTGATAAATAATTTATTATTTAAATGAAAAATTATTTTATCAAATATTTGATCGGATTAGAAAATAAGACCGATTCATTATGCTTGTGAGAACGGACACATTAATATTGTGAAACTTCTGATTGAAATGAAATGTGACATGGAATGTGAGGATGATGAGGTAGATATTTGCTGATAAATAATTTATTATTTAAATGAAAAATTATTTTATCAAATATTTGATCGTATTAGAAAAAAAGACCAATTCATTATGCTTGTGAGAACGGACACATTGATATTACCAAACTTCTGATTGAAATGAAATGTGACATGGAATGCGAGGATCATTCGGTAGATATTAGCTGATAAATAATTTATTACTTAATTGAAAAATTATTTTATCAAATATTTGTTCGGATTAGAAAAAAAGACCAATTCATTATGCTTGTGAGAACGGATTAATTGATATTGCGAAACTTCTGATACAAATGAAATGTGACATGGAATGCGAGGATGATAAGGTAGGTATTTGCTGATAAATAATTTATTATTTAAATGAAAAATTATTTTATCAAATATTTGATCGTATTAGAAAAAAAGACCAATTCATTTTGCATGTGAGAACGGACACATTGATATTGCAAAACTTCTGATTGAAATGAAATGTGACATGGAATGCAAGGATCTTTGGGTAGATATTTCCTGATAAATAATTTATTATTTAAATGAAAAATTATTTTATCTAATATTTTCTCGGATTAGAAAAGAAGACCAATTCATTTTGCTGGTCAGAAAAGACACATTGATATTGCGAAACATCTGATTGAAATGAAATGTGACATGGAATGCGAGGATGATGAGGTAGATATTTGCTGATAAATAATTTATTATTTAAATGAAAAATTATTTTATCAAATATTTGATCGGATTAGAAAATAAGACCGATTCATTATGCTTGTGAGAACGGACACATTAATATTGTGAAACTTCTGATTGAAATGAAATGTGACATGGAATGTGAGGATGATGAGGTAGATATTTGCTGATAAATAATTTATTATTTAAATGAAATTTTTTTATCAAATATTTGATCGGATTAGAAAAGAAGACCAATTCATTGTGCTTGTGAGAACGGACACATTGATATTGTGAAACTTCTGATTGAAATGAAATGTGACATGGAATGCGAGGATAATAGGGTAGATATTTGCTGATAAATAATTTATTATTTTGAATGCTGATAATGAAAAATTATTTTATCAAATATTTGATCGGATTAGAAAATAAGACCGATTCATTATGCTTGTGAGAACGGACACATTAATATTGTGAAACTTCTGATTGAAATGAAATGTGACTTGGAATGTGAGGATGATGAGGTAGATATTTGCTGATAAATAATTTATTATTTAAATGAAAATTTTTTTTATCAAATATTTGATCGGATTAGAAAAGAAGACCAATTCATTTTGCTTGGGAGAACGGACACATTGATATTGTGAAACTTCTGATTGAAATGAAATGTGCCATGGAATGCGAGGATCGTTGGGTAGATATTTGCTTATAAATAATTTATTATTTAAATGAAAATTTTTTTTATCAAATATTTGATCGGATTAGAAAAGAAGACCAATTCGTTTTTCTTGGGAGAACGGACACATTGATATTGTGAAACTTATTGAAGTGAAATATTACATGGAATGCGTTGATCATTTGGTAGATATTTGCTGATAAATAATTTATTATTTAAATGAAAATTTTTTTTTTATCAAATATTTGATCGGATTAGAAAAGAAAACCAATTCATTATGCTTGTGAGAACGGACACAGTAATATTGTGAAACTTCTGATTGAAATGAAATGTGACATGGAATGCGAGGATTTTTGGGTAGATATTTGCTGATAAATAATTTATTATTTAAATGAAAAATTATTTTATCAAATATTTGATCGTATTAGAAAAAAAGACCAATTCATTATGCTTGTAAGAACGGACACATTGATATTGTGAAACTTCTGATTGAAATGAAATGTGACATGGAATGCGAGGATTTTTGGGTAGATATTTTCTGATAAATAATTTATTACTTAATTGAAAAATTATTTTATCAAATATTTGTTCGGATTAGAAAAGAAGACCAATTCATTTTGCTTGTGAGTACGGAAATATTGATATTGTGAATCTTCTAATTGAAATGAAATGTGTAATGGAATGCGGGGATGATAAGGTAGATATTAGCAGATGAATAATTAATTATTTTAAATGAAAAATTATTTTATCAAATATTTGATCACATTAGAAAAGAGTTCCAATTCGTTATGCTTGTCAGAACGGACTAATTGATATTGCGAAACTTCTGAATGAAGTGAAATGTGACATGGAATGCGAGGATGATGAGGTAGATATTTGCTGATAAATACTTTATTATTTAAATGAAAATATTTTTTTATCAAATATTTGATCGGATTAGAAAATAAGACCAATTCATTATGCTTGTAAGAACGGACACATTTGTATTGTGAAACTTCTGATTGAAATGAAATGTGACATGGAATGCGAGGATTATGAGGTAGATATTTGCTGATACATAATTCATTATTTAAATGAAAAATTATTTTATGAAATATTTGATCGGTTTAGAAAAGAAGACCAATTCATTTTGCTTGTGAGAACGGACACATTAATATTGTGAAACTTCTGATTGAAATGAAATGTGACATGGAATGCGAGGATGATGAGGTAGATATTTGCTGATAAATAATTTATTATTTAAATGAAAATTTTTTTTATCAATATTTGATCGGATTAGAAAATAAGACCGATTCATTATGCTTGTGAAAATGGACACATTAATATTGTGAAACTTCTGATTGAAATGAATTGTGACATGGAATGCGATGATGATGTGGTAGATATTTGCTGATAAATAATTTATTATTTAAATGAAAATTTTTTTTTATCAAATATTTGATCGGATTAGAAAAGAAAACCAATTCATTATACTTGTAAGAAGGGACATATTGATATTGCGAAACTTCTGATTGAAATGAAATGTGACATGGAATGCGAGGATAATATGGTAGATATTTGCTGATAAATAATTTATTATTTTAAATGCTGAAAATGAAAAATTATTTTATAAAATATTTGATCGTATTAGAAAAGAATTTATTATTTAAATGAAAAATTAATTTATCAAATATTTGATCGGATTAGAAAAGAAGACCAATTCATTATTCTTGTCAGATTGAACACATTATTGATATTGATAAACATCTGTTTGAAATGAAACGTGAAATGAAATACGAGGATCCTTGGGTAGATATTTGCTGATAATTATTTTATTATTTTATTTTGGAATGAGTGTTGCAAGACTAAATGTTACTATGAGGGGTTCGTTTAAATTTAAGTTTCGCGAAACCAGTTTATTATTTTTTTTAATTTGAAAGATTAAAAGAAATAAATTTAAAAAAATTAAAATGTATAGTAAAAATATGATAAAAAAATACTTATTTAAAATATGCTTACTGTAAGTATGTGTTAATTATTAGTATTATTATTATGGTTGTTAATTATTATTGAGATCAGAAAAATTCAGAAAAAGAATTGTCGATAATAAAAACTTAAAAACCCTCCACTGAGATACTTCATGTACTATATATTGAAAACTTGAAAATAAAACTAAAAACTGAAAACCTAATTCCGAATATAAAACTGAATTCAGATTGCCCGTTGTCAGCAACAAACTTATGAATCGATATACAGATCCTAAATGAGGATTCTAAGAAGTCATGGCTATTGGCTGTAAAACACTACTAATTTAATTAAAAAAGCACGATAGGAAAACGAAACTAAATACCGCAAACTTCTGAGTAAATAAATACTGATATACAATTTAAAAACATTTATTAAACTTTTAGAAAGAAAGTGTACAAAAATATAAGATTGAAACATAAGCCATAATTGATACGCTTTCTCGCATGAAGAAGGATTTATACTCTGTAATTTATCAAACATTGACATTTACAGAATCTAGTTAGAATAACTCATATATAGTAGTTAAAATAGATCAATTTATACATGGTAACAGTTTGGAAAATTCCAACTTTTTACAGAATAACGCAGAGCTTTGTACGACAAATTTATCTAAAATCCGGCTACTGAGATCCGTTTTACAATGATGCAACATTTATTGTATCTTATTCTTCAAGCCCTTTCAAAACTGGTAGAATTTTAAGTAGATGGTATCAAACAAAGTCAAGGATGCTAAAAAAATAAAGGATGAATTTAGAATTTAAGGCATTAATTGCAATCGGAGATATGACGTCCGAAGACATCTTTATACTATAGATGCATTTTCGTCGGGATACTGGAAACCCACCTAAATTCGAGAAAGCATGCTCTCAGCTAGGGCAAGCAAGTCATGAGTAGGCATAATCACTGATGCTACTAAAACAAATAGATAAAACTGGGAATACTGGGATGGCTCACATATGATGGATCATGCATTTAGAATTTAAGGCATTAATTGCAATCGGAGATATGACGTCCGAAGACATCTTTATACTATAGATGCATTTTCGTCGGGATACTGGAAACCCACCTAAATTCGAGAAAGCATGCTCTCAGCTAGGGCAAGCAAGTCATGAGTAGGCATAATCACTGATGCTACTAAAACAAATAGATAAAACTGGGAATACTGGGATGGCTCACATATGATGGATCATGCATGGTCCTTTCTGACTTGGAAACCGACATGCACCGAAAGCTAGCATTCTGGCATCTAAATCCGTGCGAGAAAGTAAATAGGTTCTGTATTATCTATTTATGGTTTCTACCTGATTCAGAGGCTATGGCTTACTACCCTGTACGACAATGGTGGTCCTGAATTTTCTACGATACTCAGTTATCCGTCCAGTAAAGGAAGACTTAAGGCCATCATGAGTGATCTTTCATTTATATTAGCTAATAAATGTGTTGTCTCATCATTTCATTTAGAGATATATTTAGCTAAGTCAAGACATATATCGAATTTTTAAGCTCTATTTTAGAAAGGAATTTCAGGAGAATGGGATTAAAAAGATAGTAGGTCTTAAAATAAGTTTTTTCACAAAGCAATAAAATAAAATAATTTATTCTATCGAATAGGAAATAGTAACAGACAAAGTTTGGTAAAGATATATATTTAAGATGGCCTGAATCAGAGTATTCCGGATCATTTGCCAATGTTCACTTACATTTTCTTTTGTTACTTTTAAACTTTGCGTATAATTATTTTGTTTTGATACATTCAATTTATGATATTAAGTTTTATACAAATTTAGAAATCATTCTTAGCATTTATTTAATAATTTGTTTAAATAGATGGTAAGACCAATACATCTTGCATGTGACAGTGGAAATGTCGAGCTTGTTAAATTACTGATTGGTCAAAAATGCAATATTGAATGTGAGGATGTAAAGGTGATAAATTTAAAACGAATTTCGATTATTATCGATATTTTTCTAAACCAACAGAAACAGAGACCGATTCATTTCGCGTGTATAAATGGACATGTTGAAGTAGTCAAATTATTGATGAAAGAAAATTGCAATATTCACTGCACTGATTCAGATGTATCTGTTTTTGAAATAATTATATAATTACAAATAAATATTTAGAATCACACTCCATTTTATTGGGCCTTTGTGAATGGACATAATAATGTCATGGAAATATTGTCTGAAGAAAATAGAGATGAGAAAAGTGAAGAAAAGAGAGTAAATTAGAATTATGATTAAAAATTAAAAAAATGAATGTTCCTTATTCTTGTTATCATTTTAGATATTTATTGTTAAGATTTTCAAAAGTGCACCGAATAAGCAATTCAAAACGTAGTGAAAGAATTGTGTTAAAAAATAGAAATATTATTGTTTTAACAGCTAATTAAACTATATTTCTTTCGCTAAGTATTTAACCTGCTTTTTCAAGAGACTTTTGCTTTGCTTTTCGCTTCAAGAGACCGCGACTGTTGTCATGGTAACCGTTCCTATAGCAACGGGTAACCCCACCACTGGGAGGTGGTGGTGTAGAACAGGGCTTCTTAAACTTTTTTATATGGTGACCCCCTTCAAGCTTAGGAAATTTTAAACGACCCCCTCCTCCATATAATGAAATATATATTAACCGTAGATGTAGATGTAATATCGCACTATTTTACAATGTAAATAAAATAAGGATTAAAGAATACGTACCCATTCATTTCACATATATATATATAATTGGAAACGTTTACGGGATATTTATCGGTCGTAATAAAACACAATAAATAGAATGACATAAAACTATATATATATTTATTCAATAGAAAAAATAAACTTTTGTAACATTTTTTTTATAAAAACATATTATTAACATCAAACAATATTAATGTGACGGATGTGATTGTTTATTTTTACACAACTAATTAAATCTAGGCTCAATTTGAGTTAGTGCAGATCGTAATAAATTTTTAACGTTTATTAAAGTTGAACGGTATTTTGATTTTATGTAAGTTAATGTGGAAAAGGCTGATTCACATAAATATGTTGTACAAAATGGCAGTAATTTGTTCATTGCCATTTACGATAGTAGGGGATATTCTGATTTGATTTCTATCCAAAATTCATGCACAGGCACTTGAGAAAATCTGAGTCGCAAGGTAGTATCACTTGTTAATTCGGCAAATTCATCTTGTGCTTTTAAGTTTAAAAAATTAATTTCTTCCATCTCAATTGAAAATGGATTGCAAATCCATTGTTGTGTATCGATATCATTAGGAAAATACCTATGCATGTAAACTTCCATATCCTTCAAATGATTAACTATAATTTTTGTTATAGGAGTATCTTTTTTTGAAATATTGTTACTAATTATATACTCGTCAGTAAATGGAAACATTTCGAGCGATCCACTTTCCACTCTGTTCTTCCATATAAGAATTTTTTTAACAAAGGCCTCAAGTTTATTTTTTAACATAAACATATTAACGCTGACTCCCTGCATTGATAAATTCATATCATTGATTTTATCAAAAATATCTGCCAAATAGCATAGCTTGAGAAGCCATAAATTATCATGAAAATAATCGGCCAAATTAGAATTTTGCTCGTTAGAAATATAAGAACTTCATATTTTAAAGTTAATAATCGTTTCAAACTTCGACCTCTTGATAGCCACCTAACTTCAGCAATTTGCAATAAACTTGTATAATCCGAATCCATATCAATGCACAAATTTTTAAACAATCGACTATTAAGTGCTCGACTTTTAATAAAGTTAATGATTTTGACTGCATCAAAAAACACAGTGTTTAATTCTGGTGCAATTTTTTAACAACAAGTGCCTCTCGGTGAATCATACAATGTGTAAATGTAATATGATCATTTCCAGCTTTAAAAAATGCTGTAAAACCAAGATCTTGTACGGTCATTGCTGCAGCACCGTCCGTGCACACACCAACACAATTTTTCCAATTTAATCCTTCTTTTTCAAAAAACTCATTTACTTTTTTATATATATCTTTTCCACGAGTATGACCTTCCAGAGGACGACAAAACAGTATATCTTCATGAATGCTTCCCTCATAAATATATCTTACAAAAAGTAACAACTGTGCCATTTTTTAAATGTCTGTCGACTCGTCCAGTTGTATTGCAAACTTTGAGCTGTCTTTAAGCCTCATAAGAAGCTGTTGAAATTGATCATTGCTAATGCCTGAAATTCTTTGGGACACAGTGTCATTTGATAATGGAATTTTACTAATTTCAGCAGCATACTGTTTTCAATGAACAATTTCAGACATTCTTATAGCTGCAGGTAGTAAAAGTTGCTCTCCAATAGTAAAAGGCTTTTTCGTTTTTGCTATCAAATACGAAACTTCATACGATGCAAATAGATATTTATCATTCAAAGTAACATACTTCTCCAAAGTGTTCTTTTCTTTATGTTTGCAAAAGACGCTCAAAATATTCTATTGGCTTTTTTGATAACGTTGCATGTTTATTATTCAAATGTCGTTGCAGTTTTGACGGTTTCATGTTTTCTGCAGCCAAAACTTCTTTGTAAATTAAGCACACTGGTTGTTCTTTATTGTTGTGAGAAGAGCATGTGAAGCCATACTGCAAATATGATTCGTCATATTTTCTTTTTTTTTGTTTTGCTAGAAGTCGGATTTGAAGCACTGCAACTTGGTTGTGACGGCGTGGCAGACTTATTAGTTGGAATTTTAATTAGCCATTTATGCATGATGGTTGAATAATAATAAATAATTAAACAAAATGTAGCTGAACTTTAACGTAATAATTAAAAACACCAACTGAAAATTACACAGTAAATAGACACATGTCACTACGATGACAAAGCTGAGTCCAAACTGAAGTACAAACAGAAAAATAACTACACTCGAATCTTTACCAGTGCAATGACAACAAATTACGATCAGATAAACCCCAACGCATGGCGTGTTCAAAGTGTACAGCGCACAAAGGCACCGAAAAAGAAGCTTTCATTTAATTTTTTTTATTATTCTTTTATAAAAATAATATGCTGATTCGCCTAGCCTAACTTGATTATGCTTCCGCATTGTATGTGTAAGCTGTAAGGTGACGCGGCGTCTGGGTACTTATAATCACTAAGTTATCTTGCAAACACTGACGCCGGCGGCCAGAAATCAATGTCGAACTTTCTGTTGAAAATCGAGGAGCGCGTTGTATTTATTATTTTAAATGCTACTTCCATATTTTCATTTATAGGCTCTACATAACAGTTTTGCATTGCCACTTTTTTCAAAACATAGTTATAATAAAACTACAATAGTATTTTGTATGATTTTTATTTGTATTTATATTTGTACGTAGTGTGTATACTAATTTTAAAATTTTTTTTATAATGATTGAAAAGTATCAGATCTCTGCGACCCCCTTTCAGTAGACTCGCGACCCCCCTGGGGGTCGCGACCCACAGTTTAAGAAGCCCTGGTGTATAACATATATTTTTCCCCTACTTACGATAGAAAAATGTATCCCATGCCAGAAGAAGAAAACTTTAACGACACAAACAAAAGTAGAAACAGTAAAGATTGAGTCTAATGAACCTTTGGAAAAAATCTACATTGACGTATGTGGACCTCTTAAGGAAACACTAAGAAGAGAAAAATATATTGTTGCAATAATTGATCATTTCAACAAGTATATAGTTCTGGTACAGCACAAGATGAAAACACTATTGCAAATATCAGAAATATAAACTGGATACTAAAATTTGGTGGCTCCCAGAGAATTACATGTGTATTTTAGAAAGAGTTTCGAGTCGAATAAAATTGAAGGCTTAGCCAAAGAGATAGACGCCGAATTAGTTTTCTCAAATCTCTATCATTACAATACCAATGGTATTATAGAAAGGCAATTCAGAACGATAAAATAATGTTATCTTGAAAGAAAAAGATAACACAAATTGGACTGCATTACTTCCAGAGATAGAATTCATTCTCAATACCACGGTACAGAAAATGATAAGAGTTCGTCCGACGGGAATAGTTTTCGGAAGGAACATTAATCGATCGGGTTGGTTTATAATGAGCAAGGTAAGTGCTGAAGATAAAGTCGAAGAAATTACAAGAAAACAAGGGAGAATACTGAAATACAAACCGAGAATTTCAGATAGGAGATGAAGTTTGGATAAAAATGGAAATTCTAAATAATAACCAGGACAAGTAGGAAGAACCATATACAATAGTAGAAGAAATTCATGACAGAAGTTATAAATTGAGAAGTACCAACAACAAACTAGTTTTCGTTATGTAGAGAAATTAAAAATCTTAAAACTAGTAAATCAAAAAATAAAATTTTTTATATGTATTCTTTATGCAGATGAAACTCTACTTTGCCAACAAAGTTTTTAATATTTTAAAATTTACAATTTAAAAATTTTAATTAAAAAAACAATAAAAATAAGATAAACTACTTATAATTTATAAATAGATAAGTAATTTTTACCCAATTCGACCCTGATTTCATTGTTTTTAGACCTGTTTAAGCCGGAAACAGGTTATGTTTTTAGATTTTTACATTTTTTAATCAGTAAAATTGTTTTAAAATTTTATTTAATTTAAAACACACATCAATAACTTCTTTCATCGTTTTTTTATTTTCTTCCAATGGTTTATAAATTATTAATCTATAGCGTTTAGGGTTGAAAACAGGGGTGTTTTTTTCCAAAAAATGTAATCGCACCCCTTCGAAGTTTACTATTACTACTATTACTACTATGAAAAAACTATAAATAAAAAATCTGTAAAAATCTGTAAAAACTACCTTTTCAACACACTTGAAAAAAACATCAAAAAAATCACTAAAACAAATCACACCTTTCAAAAAAAATCAATTTTTCACATAGTGATATTTCTACTTTTTCTAATCTGAAAATCCCTGGAAAAAAGTGGTAAAAACTAATAAAATATATGAAAAAACAAGGAAAATCATGAATAATTGCTAAAACTCTTATTGACCTTTCATTCAGAAACACATCAAAAAATCACTAAATTACACCTAAAAACATCACTTTTTCCAAAACAGAAACAAAACTAAAAATATTGATTTTTCACATTGTCATATTCATCATTTTTTATCATGGAAAAACCTGTTAAAATCATAGAAAAAATTATAAATATAAAAAAAATATAAAAAAATGAGTGAAAGTCCTTTTTCGCGTAAATTGGTATTAAATAAAATGGAGAAACAATACCTCGAATAATTATCAACCTTTGAAAAAGTGAACATTTTATTAAACATATGAAAAACCTCCATTGTATTACTTTAGTTTTCGAACATATTTAGCATATCATAATTGTTGGAAAATTATCTTAAGACATCCAATTACTCCAAAAGAACGTGAAATTATGGATCTATTTAAAATTTATAAAAGTTCAAGAAAAGATTTAGGACTAAGAAATGTGAGACCAAATTTACAAAAACAAGTAAAAGTTTGATATTTTATCTTAAAAAAATCATAATATAAAAAAATTATTTAAAAAATGGCGCGAAGAAACATTCCGCAGTCTACGACTTTAGAAGAATTAAAGAAGCAAAAAGAGAAAATGGATGAAGTACTGAAGGAACTCAAAAAACGTATAAAAGAAATGGAACAACATCAACTTGATAATGATGATATTATCTTTGACATTAGAGAAATTTTTAATTCTCTAGAAGTAATATCTAGAAGTAACGGTGAGTTGCAATGTCGAATTATTTGATTTTCTTCCAAATTCTTGATGGCTTCGTCTAACTTAGCTTGCAAATGTTCTGGTTGTCTTCGTGGTTTAATATTTAGTGGTTTACATGTCGTCTTGATTTCATGTTTTATTAGATTTGTTCTGCCGATGTCCCAGTCATTTGCCATGAATATTTTCTTAAATTTTATGATTAACTCTTAATTCATTGCTTCCGTTCATATCTATATGTTTCTTTGCTTTATTAAGTCTGTGATCATCTGTTATTTTATCTCCAAATTTTGCTTCTAGTTCATAAATTAGGTAACTCTATGAAACTCATCCTTTTCTCTTTCTATTTCCGTTAGCCAACGAAGTCCTATACCAAACACTGTTGTAAAGGTACACATCCTATCATTTGAGGTCTTAGTTGTTCTACAACTACAAATTATATATTTTTTAGTATGTCCTACCCTACATATAACTTCTAACTCTCCCACAACTTTCATCTGTGCGCCGTTTGCTGCTGTCAGTCTTTGATTAATGCTGTTAATCGTTGCTGTCTTGAAATGTCTTGCTAATTCTGCTGTTACCACATTCATAGCAGCTCCTGTATCCAGTAAACTTTCGATTTATTTTTCTTCTATACTTACTGTTATGCTGGGACGTCCCTAAAGTCTGTCAAACGAAATCTTCCCCTGTTTACCTTCCAACGCCATAATCATCTTTGCATCACCTGTTTGTGTCTCTATTGATGAACTCTTCATCCATCGTACTGTTTTCTCCGTTAGTTGAAGGTTTTCGTAAATATTTTCCTCTAAATTTACTCTTCGTCGATCCTTTTTCGTCTATTTCATATTCATCCTCTGTGTTTACCTTTCTCTTTACTGCTTCTTGTTTCTTTTCTTTCAAAATGTCATTATTTAAATATTTTATTAGTTTATTATTTATTTTTAAATTTTTATTATTTTTTATATCATTAATACTTTTATACATACTTTTACTATAATAATCATATATACTACTTATACAGTTCGGTTTAAGATTTAAAAAAAACTTACTCCATCGCCAAAATTGGTTCCTCGTCGACTTGGCTCTCTTCGTTTTATTCCAAGCAATCTTTGTCTTCTTTTCTAGTGCAGCCAGTTCTCGTCCTCTCGCTATGCCTCGGTAGTAGTCATTCGAATACTGATTTGATCTTCCGTCCATTCTTGGTTACCTGTCATTTCGTGGAAACTGTTTTTGTCCCCATGTTCTGCCATCCGATTTTTCATGATTTGTTAAACCTGGAGACGTTATCTCGAATTTTTGTATAACATTCCTCCGCTCTATGGCCTGGTTTTTGACATCTTTTGCATTGTAGATGGCATTCGCGCCTGATGTGACCTTTTTGACCGCATCCGAAACATGTCACTTCGCGCTTCTTCTGGCATTGGGCTCTCAAGTAGCCTACTTCATTACAATTCCAGCAGGTTTTCTGTTCTCTATTTGGTCCATTTCTCATCGGAACTCTACTGTTTACTAGCTTGTTACACTGTACAGCACTGGCATAAGATGGTCTTATGGCATTGACCTGTTTTATTTCTGACTTGACTTCATCCATCTTTTTAATAATTTTCTTTATCTCTTCTTTTTCTTGGATATTCCTCATTTTTATTTCTTTCTTTGTTTCGTTATCGTTATTACAATTTAATAACAGGCATTTTTCAACTTCTTCGACTGTCCATTGAAATGATACTATCGATTCAGCCATCTTCCTTGCTTTAGCAAAAAATTCTGCTGTCGTCTCCGTTGTTCTTTGAAATTCTACGGCTTCTCTTAGAATATCCATTTGGGATCTCTTTTTTTGAAACGCTTCTCGTAACCTGTTCTCAAAACCTCTTTCTGATGATCTCGTGTTTTCGTATACCGGGATTAACTCCCTCGAAAGCAAAGTCACCACCAATGTCTCTTTTAAATTATCGGGTACTCCTGCTGCTTTAAAATATCTATTACAACTCGTAATAAATACTTCGACATCGTCATCCCGTTTAAAATGCTCCGGAATCAATCTGGAGATTAATTGGTTTGAGTTTGTGGCGTGGTTGCCATATTAGTGGTTCTCGGAACATCGTCGGAATTAATAGTAGCAGACATTAAAACTTTTATTATCCTACAAAAAATGATTAAATCTAATATTTAAAAAAATTTATTATTTTTTTTGAGAAACTGTTTGTTTTATAAATCTTAAACCGATATAGATAAAAATACTTATAAATATTCATATTTGATTTTTTCATTGCTTCTATAAATCAATTTTAAATTACGATAACACTTTTAAATATTTAATCGTTTCATTTAATTTTATTATTTTTTTTAAAATCGTTTCACATAAAAATTTTACACTTTTTTTTTACTTTTTATAATGTATTAAAACTCTCAAAAAAATTTTAATTAGCAATTTAATTGATCTTCTTAATTTTAGTAATTTTATTTTTTTCAAACATTACATATTTAATTATATAAAAATTTTAATTTGTACATATTTAATATAACCTTCTTTCAAAAATTTTCCTAACATTTTTAATTCCTAACAGCTTATATATGTTAACTAGCTTATCCCTTCTTCTTAACACTGTTTATTTTTTCATTTATTTCTTCTATTACCTTTTGACATTCTTCAATTTCCTCACTACTTAAGACTTTATCTTCTAAAGCTTTGTGTTGAAATAAATATAATTTATTTATTCCCAACTCAACTTGTTCACAAACTCCTCTGTAAATCTTTTTCTTTTTACTTGTTAGACCAATTGAAACACCTTCTGATAAAAATAATTGTAAAGCATTTACTCCTCCAAGAACGGTAGAAGCTATAGTAATTGCTGGTACTATAATAGTTAATCCTCCTAAAATAGATGTAGATACTGCTAAAATTTCTGTTATTGAAAGACAGCTAATTTTTATACCTGAATCTGCTCAAGTCCATCTATTTTTTATTTTTTTATAATGTTTCAATCTTTCTTCTAGTTTCTTCCTTTCTAATAAAAATTCATTAACTCTGTTAATTTGTAAAGAAAATGATGGTGCAGATGGTTTCACAGGTTCACTTCTAATGGTTGGATATATATGTGGATATATTTTTTTTTCTTCTTCTATTTTT
Source organism: Girardia tigrina (assembly GCA_001938485.1). Classification (NCBI taxonomy): domain Eukaryota; kingdom Metazoa; phylum Platyhelminthes; order Tricladida; family Dugesiidae; genus Girardia; species Girardia tigrina. The sequence continues at coordinate 21,976 of MQRK01236894.1, read as the reverse complement.
AAGAGGTGATTTTATGAATTCCATTTAATTATGCAACAATTTCATTGATTTTCCCTTCTTCAAGAAGTTTATGATGAATAATCAAATCATATATAATGCCATTTCCATTTCAAGTTTGTCAAATACTATTTCAGGTTTTGAAAAGGATGTTAACATTCTTAATACATCATTGGTGATTGTTGCGTCTTTTATTTTGTCGTCTTTTACTCGAATAACAATTGAATATTTTTTCTTAAATTAAAGTGATTTTAGTTCCATACTATGAAAATCTAAAATACCAATATTTAATAAAGAAAATATAGGTTTATCATCTTTTAGAATATATATTAAACCTTTATCATCTAAAATTTCCACAACAAAAATATTGTGGATTCTTTTGGAAGAGGACGTGCAAAATTAAAAGTGTTCTTGTCTAATCGTTTTCCTGGAAAATAAATAAATTCATCTTTCCTTGAATATCTATTCCATGGATATTTAATCTGTTGAAGTAAGAATTCATATCGTGAAGGAATGAAACTATCTTTATAGGCACTTCGAAGCTTGACATGAAGTTTTTTCGAAGTAAAAGATTTAAAAAATTTAATTCTTCTTGATCTAAATTATTTATATTTTCCAACGTTTTATTAAGAGAAATTTCTTGAAGATTTTTACCATAGTATTTATATATATATATATATATATATATATATATATATATATTCTCTTTTATTTTTATATTAGTTCTATGAAAATTATCTTCATTTATTTCATAATCACATCCAGCACATGCACCATCTACGCGTTCACAACCAGCACAACAAGTATGACCACATTCTAAATAAATCTTATCAGTATCATTACTTACCACAGAGATATCATCATCAGAACTAATAGAATAAGGAGAAAATGGTCTTTCATTACAAAATATACAACAATCACTGTCGTATTCTCTATAATCTTGAATATCACCCAAATACAAATCGAAAGATATATTATCACTATCAGATTCATCGGAGCAACAAATGTCTGAATCAGGATATTCAGATCTATGCGTTCTTATATGACCAGCATACATTTTATAAAAATATATAAAAATTTATAAAAACATTTTTTAATTTTAAAATTAAAAAATGAATTGTAAAAAAATATCATAAAATAAAAAAATAAGTGATCATTTTTGTTATTATAAAAGAAATAGAATAATTAATATGTATAATGAAAAGCAGTTAAAAAATAATTCAATTTACTATTCAAACTCATATAAAATTTTTTTTTAAATTTAATTCGAATTATTAATGTATAATCTATAAAATTCTTGAAATAAGTTTCGAAATATTAGCGCATTATTAATAAATTGTTTTTCTTGTAATATATAAAATTCTTGAAATATATTTATTATTTCATCTGAATTAATAATAACTTGTTTTTCTTGAAATGTATGAAATTCTTTAATAATATTATTAATTAATAAAGTATTATCCATAAATTGTTTTTGTTGTAATGTATAGAAATTCTGACATAAATCTATTAAGTGAACAGGATAATTTAAATCTTCATTATATTTATATATTTTAAAAAATATTTTAGATGATAATATTAAAATATATAATAGAAGAATAGATATTATATATTTTGAAATATTTTTATATTTCATAATTTTAGATCTTATAATTTTAAATAGCATAATTTATTATTATAAAAATTTATAATTATGTTTTATATTAAAGTTAATTATTTTTAACTATTGTATAATTTTAACTATTGTATACAGGGTGCGGCAGCTATTTGAGAACACGTAATATAGACACCATATCTTTTTGTGTGTTATAATTACATAATTTTATTTTTGCTGGTAGACATGGCAGAAGCTACTCTTAC
>MQRK01236894.1:2488-19202 GCA_001938485.1 Girardia tigrina | reverse complement strand
CTTTATGTACGTGTTAATATATGTAAAATTTTAAATTGTAATAAATGTTATTTTTCTTTTGTATATTCATTTTTTGAACTTTATGTCATTTTGTTCTCAAATAGCTGCCGCACCCTGTAATTTTAACTATTGTATAATTTTGTCAAAATATATCTTTTAGATTTCTCTTATAGAAAAAGATAAAGTATTATTTTCTCTACAAATAAAAGTAAAATTATTTTTATTTTGGTCTAACATTGAAATATAACTAGTGCGAACTAAATTATTAATAATTGGAAAATAAATTATTGGATCAATTTCTACATCAATTCTATTACATCATTGAATAGAATCCATAGGAATAGAATATAATATTTTATTTTTTCTATTATGTCACATATAATATTTATTGTATTAACTTTTTGTATTTTTGGCATATTTTCAGCTTCAAAACATCCAGGTCCAGAATATAATCTATTTTCAAATCCTAATAATTCATTAAAACTACATCCTTCACTAAAATCTATTTTATCATGCTTCTCGAGATGCATATAAACTTTTCCACTAGTATCATCTTTCGTAAAAAAGTTATGATCTGCTTTATGTTCAATTTCATGAATTAACGCTTCTAAATTATACGATCCAAATTTTAACTTTTTTTGATTTAAGAATCCACCTTCTTCTCTTGTATATCTAAATACATTATTACAGAATGAAATATTCACAATCTTATTATATATTGAATATGATTTTAATCCTATTTCATATTTTTTATTGTCTTTTAATCTTCTTTCTTTCTTGTCAAAAGGAATCAGTGAATGAGTTGATGAAATTGATGTTGATATTAATATTTTATTATATGTCATTATTTAATTATTTAGTTTTTTATTTATAATTTTATTTAAATATGTCTTTTTGGATTTCTTTTATACAAAAAGATAAAGTATTATTTTCCCTACCAAAACTAATTCTATTTCTATCCTGATCTAAAATTGTAATATAAGTATTACAAAATAAATTCTTTGTAATTGGAAAATAAATTATTGGATTAATTTCTACAGTAACTCTATCACAAAAAGGAACATCGTTCATAGGAATAGAATATAATATTTTATATTTTTCTATTATGTTACACATAATTTTTATTTTTTTAACTTTTTTTAGGTTTGGCATATTTTCAGCTTCAAAACATCTAATACCATCTTTGATGTCATCTTTGATATCATCCATGATATCATCTATGCTTCCATTATCATTCCAAGAATATAATCTATTTTCAAATCCTAATAATTCTTTAAAACTACATCCTTCACTAAAATCTATTTTATCATGCTTATTTAGATGCATATAAACTTTTCCACTAATAGGATCTTTTGTAAAAAATTTATAGTTTACTTTACTTTCTATTTCATGAAATAATTCTTCTTGATCATAAGCTCCAGTCTTTAAATAAATTTCTTTGAGGAATCCTACTTCTTCTCTTGTATATCTAAATACATTATTACGTTCTGTAATATTCTTAATCTTATTATATATTGAATATGATTTTAATCCTATTTCATAATTTTTTTCCTTTTTTTTCTTTTTCAAAAATACTCAACAAGTATTCTGATAAATTTGTTGTTGCTATTACTAGTTTATTACAAATCATTATTTAATTAATTATTTTTATTTATAATTCATTATTATAAAAAATTTATAGTTATTTTTTTATAGCTATATAAAAAAATAAATATTTTTTCTTTTCTAATTATAAGGATTGTTAGTGTACAAATTTGGAGTTATTCACATCTATCTTTAAGTAATTGTTTTCTTTTACTTGTTCTATTGGAATATAATACCGACAAATTTTAGAACGTTGAGGATATTTAGATTTTAAAGATTTAATTTCTGTATAAAGAATTATATCATCATTTCTTATTGTTTCTTCTTCTCGGAATAATTTTAATGATACATTAATTTTATCATTTACAATCTTATAGAGATGATCGAAAAAGAAAATTACAACACATAAAAAAGTTAAACCATAATAAGGTGTGGTGGTAACTTTTAGAAAATCTAAATCTTTTTGATTTAATGGATCTATATTTTTTAATGTCTTATCAACTAAAATTTCTCGAACATTCTTATCTTGAGCTATATATGTATCTGATTTTATTTTTATATTAGTTTTATGAAAGTAGTTCTCATAAATATCCGAATAACATCCATCACATTCAAAATTATCATTAAAACACTCATAACAGGCTTTATGCCCGCAGTCTAACTTTACTCTAGAATCTTTGTAAAATTTAGGTGAGCTTGAATCATAATCGTTAACATTAAATGTATGGATGTTACAATTTATACACTCGGAAGATGTATATATTATATTGTCACCTTTATGTGATGAACTATATATAGAACTGTTGTCTGTATCAGATTCATCAGAACAACTAATCTCCGGATCAAGATAATATTTTCTGTGGAAAATAGATGTTTCTTGGCGATACATTTTCTTATAAAAGTATAATTACTTTTATACTTTTATAGGAAAAATATTTTTTTTTCTTAAAACTTTAGATGAATTATAAACATTCATTTAAAAAACTGATTTTTTGCCAGATTTTAACCAAATGTTTTTAAATACTTATTAGAGTTCTTTTTGATTAAAAAATAAAAGTATTATTTTCTTTACAAAAACTAAATATCTATTTTTCTACTTTTTTAATAGAATAATATAGAGTATTATTTTCTTTACTAAAACTAAATTTATTCATATTCTCATCCAACATTTTAATATAAGTATTTTTTTGTATTTATTAATAATCGGAATATAAACTATTGGATCAATTTCTACGTTAATTGTATCACCATAAGGAACAGAATCAATGGGAATAGAATATAATATAACATCTTTTTCCACTAAATCACACGTGATATTTATTGTTTGAACTTTGTTTAATTTTGGTATATTTTCAGCTTCAATACATCCAGGTCCAGAATATATTTTTTTCTCAAATCCCAATAATTCATTAAAACTACATCCTTCACTAAAATCTATTTTATCATGCTTATCAAGATACATATAAACTTTTCCGGTAGTATCATCTTTTGTGAAAAAATTATGATCTGTTCTATTTTCTATTTTAAGAAATAATTCTTCTAAATTATATAGTCCAACATTTAACCGAAATTCTTTGAGGAATCCACCTTCTTCTCTTGTATATCTAAATATATTATTCTTCGAAGTAATGTTATAAATCATATTACAGATAGAATATGATAATAATACTATTTCATATTCTTTATCTAGTGGTAGACTCCAAGTAAACTTAAACTCCTCAACTGAGTTATCTAGTCTTATATCCTTTATTCTAGAATATATAGTCATTTCTTATAAAATATATATTTTTAATTATATTTTTTTTAAACTTCTCTAATACATAAAACTAATTTAAATTTAGAATCGTAATATTTTTTTATATTTCATTTTATTACACTTAAACTTTTAAACTATATTCAAAATCATTTACATCAATTATATAAATTGATCATATACATCTATATCTATATAATTTCTCTAATTTTTAAATCTATTTTAAATCTTCCTTTAAAATTAATTAAATTTTTATCCTGATCTACTATTTTAAAAGTAAAAGATTTAGTATTTTCTTTATCAAATGGAATATAAATTGATGAACAAAATGCTTCATTAACTATATCATCCGAAGGAATATAATCAATAGGAATAGAATATAGGATTGTATCTTCACCTTTTAAATTACATACAAAATCTATTGTTTGAACTTTTCCTATTTTTGGCATATGTTCACCTTCGAAACATCCAGGCCCAGAATATAATTTCTTGTTAAATCTTAATATTTCATTAAAACTACATCCTTCACTAAAATCTATTTTATCATTCTTATTGAGATGCATATAAACTTTTCCGGTGATCTTATCTTTTTTGAAAAAGATATGCTTTGCTTCATCGTGTAGTGCACGTACTAATGCTTTGAAACTATACATTCCCGGAGTTAAACAAATTTCTTTGAGGAATCCTCCTTCTTCTCTTGTATATCTAAATGTGTTATTAAATTTTGAAATATTTTGAATGTTATTGTATATTGAATATCCTTCTAATCCTATTTCATATTCTCTATCTAATAATAAAGAATGATCATACTTAACTTCCAAACATGATTCACATGTTGATATTTTTATTCTTAGATAATGTCTCCACATTATTTTATTTTTTAATTTTTATAAAAATATATATTTTTAATTATATTTTTTTAAACTTCTCTAATACATAAAGTTAATTTAACTATTAATCCATCAAATTCAATTTCTTTTTTACGCCCATATAATATATTAATTTTAAAAGACTTACCGATTTTTTTATTAATTGGTAAATAAACTACCGGATCAATGTCTTTACCAACTGTAGTATATAACGGAACAGGATGCATCGGAATAGAATATAATATACCCTCTGTACCTAATAAATCACACATAATATTTATTGTTTTAAGTTCTCTTTTTTTCTATCATATATCCACCTTCAAAACATCCAGGTCCAGAATATAATCTATTTTCAAATCCTAATAATTCATTAAAACTACATCCTTCACTAAAATCTATTTTATCATTCTTATCGAGATGCATATAAACTTTTCCAGTAATATCATCTTTTTTGAAAAAGATATGCTTTGCTTCATCGTATAGTGCACGTACTAATGCTTCGAAACTATACATTCTCCGAGCTAAACAAATTTCTTTGAGGAATTCTCCTTCTTCTCTTGTATATCTAAATACCCTATTAAGTTTTGTAATATGAAAATACATATTAGATATATAGTATGATGTTAATCCTACTTCATACTTTTTATCTTCTGGTAAACCACTAGCGAAGTTAAATATCAAATATGATTGATATGCATATATCTCTATGGTCTTATAATATTTATTCATTATTTTATTAATTTTTTTAAATAAAATAGTTTATGTTTTTATCGTATTTATTAAATAATTCTCAAAAATTTAAAAAAAATCTTATTTTATTTTTATAAAAAATGGAAACTAAACAATTAAAATTTTTTGAAGAATATGCAAATGATTTTGATAACCAAATAAAAAAAATAAGAAGATTTAAAAAATTATATTTTTATCTTTTGTTTACAATTGTAATATTTTTTATATTAATTTATTTTATGAAAATCTATTTTAATATTTTTTACTATTTTCTATTTGTAATTGCATTCTTCGTTGTAGCCTATCTAGAACAACACTGCCTTTGTTAAGATTATTTAACTTCATGGTCATAATTTTCTTTTGAGCTAACTCTTTTTCATCTACTTAACCGACTTGTTCTCGCAAAATATTGTTTTCATTTATTAAATCATAATTATCATCAATCACTAATTCGGTACAATATTTTGCGCAATTAAATTTTCTCCCATTTTTTCTTTTGTTTTAAAATTTTCTGAAGAATAACTTAATTCTGTTTTTATTTCTTCTAAAACATCTGAATCTTTTTTAACAAATTCAATTATTTCACTCATTTTTAAGATAAAAAAATATAAAATATTATTAAATATAAAATTGAGAAATATTATTAAATATTAACTATTAAATTACATATTTACCAACATTTCTTTTGCTTTTTTATCTAATTCTTCATCTGTCATTTGTGGATTAAGTAAGCTTTGAGTAAGTTGCTTAACATTTTGAACACTTCCTGGCTTCTTAGATAGTGAATACTCGCTGCTTACTCCTTGCATACTTTTAGCCCAATTTTGTCCACTTTTATCCATTCGAGATATAGTGGATATTTCGTGATTATTTCTATTATTTATAGTGATTTTTTCATTATTATTAATATTTTTTTCATTATTACGAGTTTGACTCTTATATTCTAAATAAACATCGATATGTTTTGCTCTTGTATGTGCCAGCATTCCTGCGGTATTTTTAGAAATAAAATCACAACTGCTACATTTGGATGGATTATAAGATGTTTTTTGTTTTCTTTTTTGAAATACTTCGTTTATATCATTGGAGTATTTTTGTAAAGTTCTTTCAGATACATGCAATTGTTTGGCTATATCTTTCTTTGTAGTTTTTGGATTTTCTAATTTGATGGACAATGCCTTATCTAACATAGCGTATTTGTAAAAAGTATTTCAAGATCTTAAATCTTGATCGATAGGTGTTGAATTACTCATTCTATATTGTAAAAATGAAATATTATTTGCCATTTTTTATATTAAAAAATTGATTATTTTATATATCCTTCTAGCTATTATGTTGATAATTTTAGTTTTTTATTTGTTCTATTATTATAATAGTCTAAACAATTTTGATGTACCTCTCTTATTTTTTTGCGTTTATTATTTTTTGTAGAACGATTTATAATATCTTCACATCTAGGACATTCGTGAATAGAATAAATTTCCATTTGGTTTTTTAAAAAATAAGATTTATAACCACCGTTATTATCTATTTTTTCTAATAATTTCGGTATATCTAAATCACGAATTCTAGCTCTGGCACATTTATCACAAAAATAAGTTAAAACTCCTTCAAATAATGAAATATCTTCCTTATACATTTTATGAAGATGTTCACATTTACTACATGATATGTTAATCATTTTTTTTGATTCAAAATATTTTTATATATATTTTTTATTAATATACCTTAAAAAAAATAGAAAAAAACTAAATATTAAAGAAATTTTTAAACATGTTTTTAAAATGATCTTTATTTTTATCATTTAAATATCTAAAGATATTTCCCGGGGGAGAATAATCATCTATTTTTTTCCAACAATTAACGCAGATTGGATAAGGTTTTTCATTGTGTAGTATTAAATTTATATATGAATTACAATATAAACATTGAATCATTTTATATTTTTAAAAGATAATTTTTATCTCTAAAGAAAAAAAAATTTATAAAATAATTAAAATTTTAAATTTTCCATTTTATAAATATCTATATCATTATAGTTTGTCTCCATAATTTTATTTACTTCATCCAAATTTTTTATTACTAAAAGCTTTACATTTCCGTATGGTAAAGTATGTATACCATCAGATAAGATAGCTCTTTTATCATCAAAATTATCCAATCCTTTTTTAATAAATTTACTAAAATATAGTTTATGTTTTTTATTATGTATTTCTCTAATCCATCATAAATAAAACTATATATTGTTAATTTAGCTAATTCTAAAATTACAAATCCTATATAATTAAATTTATCAAATCTTACTTTCGATTTTTTAAAATGAATTGATGCTATATCATTTGTAAATATTGAAGTTCTATAATAATTGTCGAAGTTCAGAACATATAATAATGCTCTATAATAAAATGTTGGAGTCTAATAATCAATATAATGACCTTGTAGAAACAAACGGGAGATATGAAGTCTATCAAATAGAAAGATCGCGAACAGGAAAGGAACACGCACGACTATTAAAACCAAAAGAGTGGACAGAAGGAATGGAAGATGAAATATATCAATTATTTGAAACAAGGCTTCAAACGATAAAAAATCAAGAAATACAAGAACAAGATATCAACGAGAATCGAACTCGAACTTTGAGGAATTTCCAGTTAGATTGGAATCGACGACATCAAAAAATCAAAGAGACAAAGAATCATGATAACGTAATAATGATGGCTACAAATGACCACAAAGGAAATATAGTGATTTGGAAAGAAAGGACGGGAGAAAGATACGGATCANCCACAACCTTAACACCTGAGTATATAAACAAATTCACAATGCAGGCAAGTGTAAAAGAACGATCTCAAGAATATGTCGAGTTTTGGGTGCATAACAACATATTGTATTACCCGGTTACCAACCAGCTAGAAATATCAACGGAGAGAATCACCTGGCAATTCAATACAAATCCAAAAAGGGAGCAAAAGGGATACAGTCCGACATATTTATTATGTACAAAACATATAAACCTTCCAGATAAACCTTCAAATGAAAGTTTATTTGTAAAGTTGTTTGTATCATAATTGTGAGAAATGATTGCATCGACATTATTTGATTTAAAATATTATTTGGTTTAAAATATTATTTGATTTAAAATGTTATTTGATTTAAAATATTATTTGATTTAGAATATTATTTGATTTAAAATATTATTTGATTTAAAATATTGTTTTTTCAGATTTGAATATATTAACAAAAAAACTATATCAATCAAAGAAAGATGACCAATGAAAATTGTTGTGAAGAAACTGTTTGTGTTGTCAATAAATGTTTGGATTCAAATTGTGATGCTGTTAATAACTGTAAAAATAATTTACGAAATATCGATAAACGGAATACAATTTTAACTAAAAAAGTTGATTGCAATCCGTCAGCATAATTAATTTTTAAAATTTTCAATTTTAATTTAATTCAAAATAATCTTTTTTAAAAATATTTAAATTTCGATCAGCGAACCAAAATTAATTACCTCCTCATAGTATGGATTAACTAAAATACATAAAGCTGGTCATCCACTACACCCTGTTTTATCAATGATTGACACGATTCAGTACAGAGTCGCCAAGGTTCTTGATTCATCCAATGCATCCATGGGATGACAGTTCTAACTCTGTAAATAAAATCACGAAAAGCCAGGCAGTCAAAGAACTTCTTAAATTTTGTGCATGTAAAAAATGTACCTTTTCTATTTAATGATGAATGGTACATTCAGGAAGACGGTGTCGCAATGCGTTCTCCATTAGCACCAACTTTGACATCAATCTGTATGAAGTCACTTAAGGATAATATGAATGCCTACCCTGGTAAAAACATGTGTTGTACAAGAGATATGTTGATGATGTCTTTTTGGTTTTCAGAAATCAATCCCTCATAGAACCATTCATAACATTCATGAATGGTCTTCATCCTAATATTAAATTAACCACAGAATTGGAAGTAGATAATAAACTTCCCTTTCTGGACATTCTTGTCACTAGAATGAATGGAGGCTGGAGCGGAAAATTAGCCGATTTGACCGAACATTATTGCCGGTTTCAGGAGGGTGTAAACGAAAATATAATTGAATTTAATAAATTAGAGAAATTGGAAGAATTAAATTAAATATATACATTTCATTTCAATAAAATAAATAAATAATTAAATATCAAAAAATAATTAAATTAAATGATGCCATTTGAGAGTGATTTGTCTATTTAAATACATAAACTAATGATTTTCCATGATTTCAAGTGAGCGAATTTCGTCGAGCAAATAATTAATAAAATTGTGAGCCTCATTTTATTTTTAAGGTAATTATGTAATTTGAATGTTGTGTGAATGTCTGGTAAATAGAACTCGAAATTAAATTTAAATTAAACGAGCAAGACGAATGTGTTTTCTTTTCGTATTTTACTATCGATTTTGTGTTATTTGGAGAAAAATAAATCGATTCGCAATGGGATTATGTTATTCGTGTTATCCGAAAGATGATTATCACCAGATCGCTCTAGTCATTCAGGAAACACAGCAGCTGGAGGCTGCCGAGAAACGACTTGAGTATAGATGATACGATTCTGCGGGAATCGCGTTTGATAAAGATTTCAGTGGGGAAATTGTAGTTTATCAACATCAAGCGAAACAATTGTTTAGAAAAATGACTAATTTATCTTATTCAGTTTGTTCCATAAAAAGTGATCCGTATATGTTTCATCATTTAGTTGATAAAGGAATTTGTTGTTTCATCTTGACTGAGAGTGAATTTTCAAAAGAAATGGTGTTTGTATTTTTGACTGATATTATGAGTGAATTTCACAATGAATATGGTAGTAAATTTGAAATTTCATCCAGACCGTATGCATTTATTGAGTTCGAGAGATATATTCAAAAGGCAAAAAAGATATTTACAGACACCAGAACATCGAGAAATTTAGCTCAAATTAATTGTGAATTGAAGGATGTTCAAAGAATTATGGTGAAAAACATTGCCGATGTAATTCAAAAAGGAAAATCTCTGGGTGCTTTAAATGATAAATTGAAAGACAGTTCTTCTCTTTCCAGAATAACATGGAGACACGGCTTCCTGTCCAGAGGCTGTAAAACTGAATTATTCAGAAATGTAACAGATACAGGTCTTTACACAACACCACCGAGTTTTTGTGAGGAAAAATACAGAGAGGGTATTATAAAAGGCCTTCTTCATAGAGTTTGGAGTTTGTCATCCAGTTTTGAAATTGCAGATCAGGGTTTAAATATTCTTAGAGAGCGTTTGATGTAAATATGCATACAAATAATCAAATAGAACATTACATTAGGCTAACATTAGACAAATTATGTACAGATGCACGATTTAAAAAACAATTAAAAGAAGAAAATACTGAAGAATACAAACAAATCATTAAAATTCTATATTCTGAAGAATTTAGAGCGTTTAAGAAGAGTATTTGTAGAAAAATAAGTAGTGCTAAAGTAGTCTCTGTCACATCCAAAGTTCAACGTTTCCTCTCAAACAAATCGAAAACAGTTTGTGGTTTGCAAGATAATCTGGTATATAAATTTAATTGTCACGGATATCAAAACTCGTACATCGGAGAAACAAATGATCATCTCAAAACCCGGATTAGCGAGCACTCGCAAATGAGTCGATCGAGTAACGTTCTTGATCATTGGTTATGATATAAGGATAGAACCTCATCCAATTTAAAAGATGAGTTTTCTGTTCTACAAAATGAATTTAATTCACATTATGAACGACAGTTTTGGGAATCTATACTAATAAGACACTACAACCAATCAATTAACATTCAGAATGGGTAAAGGAAGGTTATTTCAATACTTAAAATTTTGAATTAAATTATTTTTGCCATTATTACCCAATAATACTTTAATAAATAGTAATATTTAATTCTGAATATTCCTGTTAAAGTTAATATACCTATTAAAACTGTACTATTAAAACAACGTAATATTCATACACTAAATTTCCGAAAATTACTGATGATGATGTATATAAACATCGAAACATGTCCAATAATTATATAAAAAAAGCTTTAATCAAATTATATTTTCAAAATATTAAACTTTCGTTCACAAGACGGAAGCCTGTTTCGATAATACAAGGTCAAACAACCAGCATTTATGGCCCTAAAGAGGGCCGTTAAGTGTTTTCGAGTCGAAAGGTTTGATAGACATAACCGACGAAAGTTATTTTTCTTTATCTCCGAAATCTGTTCTTCCGGCACGAAAAGCGCGGACATTCACAGCAGTTTTCGGTCCATAATTTAATATCATAGATATTCAGCCGCGTTTCCCTGCGCCGGAAAAAAATTCATAATTTATGGTCACTATCATAATAAAAAATTGAAATGACTCAATCGATAAATATCTTTATTTTTCAAATTCAATTTTTTTTCAAAATATATATATATATATATATATATATATTCAGATACAGAGACAAAATTGAAGGAAGTGGCTCATACACACATGTTGTTTACTAATTGTATGATCCATCAAGAATAACTAACAACAAAAAGGCTGTCTTCTGACTTAAATGTGATGGGGAAGGTTGTGAATAAAATTCCAAGTCGATCTTTGTATTCTCAACTGTTTCAGATGCTGTGTGAGAATATGGATTCTGAGCACCAGCAACTCATTTTACATTCTGAAATAAGTTGGTTATCAAGAAGCAAGGTTCCTTCAAGATTCTTTGAATTAAGAGACGAAATAAAAGAATTTCTACATGTTCGAAAATCCGTTCATTTGCGATTTCTAGAAAATAAGGAATTTATTGCAAAGGTTGCTTACTTGGCTGATGTATTCTCAATTCTCAATAATTTTAACTTGTCTTTCCTAAGAAGGATGACGAATATTTTTACACTTTCAAATAAGGTGGAGGCATTAAAAAATAAACTTTTATTTTGGAAGCAGTTCTTAACAAGAAAAAAAGAATTGCCGATGTTCATCCTTCTGGATGACTATTTGATGTCTACTGACTTGAACCGAACAGTTATTTCCAGTGTAGTAAGTCAGCATATGCAGGCATTGTTTAAATACTTTGATCAGTATTACCCTGAAGATGAAGATCCTCGTACTGGGAACGTTTAGATTTGTGATCCATTTATAGCAGACATTAACTCGATGAAACATACACCAAAAGAAAAAAATAGTCGCATTGCATTTTCAACTGACTGCACCCTAGAAACAAATTTTAAATCAATACCTTTGACACAGTTCTGGATTTCTCTGGGGGAAGAGTATCCGATTCTCAATGGAAAAGGCTATGAAGCTTTTTATTACTTATACAACAACATACCTTTGTGAAAAAACGTTTTCTCCCATGACGGCTATTAAACCAAATATTGAAACCGACTTCAAGTAAATGCTGCTCTGTGCTAATCTAAAACATCGTTACAGCCGCGCCTTGAGAAGATTTTAAATAAAAAGCAGCAGCAAATTTCACATTGAATCGATCTGATTGTAGTGTGTTGTATTTTGTGTCCCACTTTAATGTTTAAATAAAATTTATGTTGAATTTATTTAATTTATTTCTATATAATATCTATATAATATACATCAAGTAATATATTAAATATATACTGACTGGTCGGCAAAGAAATTAATATAATTTTACCGGCCCGGGATCAAAAAAAGTTTTGGAATCGCTAATTAAGATGACATTTTCTCGTTGTACACTTTGTTGATGCAATTCAACAATAAAATATATATTTACAAAAATATTATATAAAATAGAACAAGAATTGCCCGGTTGAGGCAAAAGTTATTCATGCTTTTTAGTCAATTAAAGTTTTTGTTTTACTAGATAATTTAATTCTAACATTTGTATGCAACATTTGGTATCATTTTACAGCCCATAAAAAGTTGAATCAAACTACTCTTTAAAGATTAAATTTTTAAACTTTATCCCCATATTTTTACATTTTAGAATGACTTTAAAAAACAGTAATTTATGTCTTATTGCAAAATTATTGGTGTTGGGTTATTGATCAAGATTAGAATTCATTAAAACAAAATTTTATTTTTATAGCAATACAAATTATTTAAACAATTTTTCTTGAGTAACTTTTCTTTTGTTTTTTTTTGGCCAGATTAATTATACGTAAAAATACAAGATTATAAATACTAATAAGTTATTTATTAAAAACGTTAATTTAAAATGGAATTTATTATGTTTTGATTACGTTTATGTTTTGTATTTTATAAAATTTCTTTAAAATACATTATAAAATCTACACAATTTAATTTTTTATTGTACATCCTTTTTGAAACGTATTCTAGCTAATTTACAACGATTTATATCAATTTAAATTTATTAACGGATGACTCATCAAACACCTCAAAGCAGGCATTAAATTTACGGGAATCAATCAGTCTAAATATTACTAAGCAGAACCAATCAGTCCAGGCAATCAGAAAAAAATGAATCAATCACTGAAAACAATACCAAAAGACAACATCGATCTGAATGTTGGTACAAAAGGAATTTCAGAAGCAAGTCACGTAGAAACCCATCTGGACTACCACCTTGCAGATCTAACTGCGTACATATCCAAAGGGTCGCAGAAACATTAGATCACTATCATGATATATTTACTGGATTGCGAAAACTTTGACGGAAGCAAAACGCCAGTGTCCTCGTAGGAAGCCTATAGTAGAATAATTTGATTAGGTTTGACCATCTAAAGAGCCTATAGGCTCAATAAAATTCTTGAAGGAGATCGGAGCCCCATTGTCACAATTACTGATGACACATCAAGAGTCAATATTTACCGTTGATAATGACTGTGAGGAATATTATGAATGTTTGTTGTTTTTTGTTTGAATGTTGTATGTTGATTTGGAATTGTGTCTCTCCTACCAAGATGGATGATTAATATCTTAATTCTTATTGTCTGAAAATGCGTCATGTTTAAACTTATTTCTGATTTAAAATATTTGTAAAATTTTAAATAAGTTTATTATTTTTATTTATAATTTTTAAATAAAGAAATTGAATTAATATTGTTTAAATAAATAATAATCATTTTATTTTATCCAATAACTTTTGAGTAAATATTTTAAAAATAATTTATTTCTCCACTCGCTCAGATAATAAGATTAAGGTAATTAATTAATAGACTGATGCAATCCTACGAAAAGTTTAACAAAGGTTGTTCTGAGAACAATCAAACTTGTTGCAATAATAAAAATGTTAAAATTCATATTGGTGTTCTTCATAAGGACAAAGTTTTGTGCCAGTGTGTGTCAATTATTATGAGGGATTGGAGTGGTTCGATCTGATTGGTTAATAGTGAATTAAAATTAAAATAATTTTGGCTTCTGATGTTCAGGTGACAAAGCAATCAGACAATGATTGTAGTGACGCTTTTTTTGAATAGTGAAGTTTTCTTGTCGAACTTTGATCAGTACTTGAATTGTCATATTTTTAATCCAAATTTTGTCGAGCTTTAATTAATAATGAAATTGTTGAAATTTGTTAGTTGAAAATTTTATCGAGTGTTAATAATTGAGATATTTTCGGACCTTGATTTTTTATTATTTATCGAATTGATATTGATCTTTTATAGAACATTTATTCAAAGTTTGAGATTTGTCGAATTTTGAATTATTTGTTGAAATTTATCAATTTATATTTTGAGCTACTATTGTAAATTCTATTAATAAAGAAAATTTGATTCGATGAGCGATCATCTATTCTATGCAAATTATTGGGCCCATCAAGAACACGAAATGCCGGAGCTTCAATTCAGTCAAGTCTGAAATATGGAAATATATTTAAGATACGAAATTGAAAAATATTTTATGCATATTTTTATAAATGTTTTTATATATTTAAAAATGTTTTATTTATGTAAAATTATTTGTTCATTTGTATCTACAGAAGGAAATAATTGCAGACAACATTGGACTGAACTGTGCTGAAGACTGCAGTCACTCCATCTTCTGTAGAGAATGTGAGTCTTTAACTACTACTCTAATAAATAACCCTTCCTATTTTATTATTTTATGTATTCTTTTTTTATTATTTGATTACCTAAAATTAGATTGGTTTAAATTATCAAACTTATTTTAGCAATCAGATTTATTTAGTATTATTCCTTTCGCTATCGTTTAATATAAACGAGTGTCAGAGCAAATAATTTTATTAATTTCCATTTCGAACTTTTTTTCACATTTTAATTTTTTCTTGTCATATTGAAAATGCGTTTTAATTTGATTTTTAGCTTTTCTGCAATATTTGGAGAATGAAAATTGGATCCGAAAAAATTGGAATGAAGTTGGCGAAGGTTCATTCGGAAAAGTCTATAGACTGACGGAATCTCGAAGTATTCGGCGGTTTGTTTTGAAGCGTGTGGATCTTAACACGGATCCTGAATCAAAAAACAGTAAACCTAATCGGATGGTAAAAAGATATATTGAAAAATATATAAATATATGCTCGGACCGGCTTCAACATGAAAATATTGTTATTTTCTTTGGAACCATAGAAAGAGATAATATATTAAATATCTTCATGGAAGATATGGAAGGAGTGAGTGTTTCTGTTCGTTACTGATCAGTGCAATATAATATTAATTTTGAGAAATATAATATTTATAAATATTTTGGAATGTTTTACTTTGTATAGTTCAATTTTTTATAATTACTCCTAGTTTAAATGGTTGTTTGATATAATAAATAATCAGATTAATAAATCGTCATTTTGAAAATTTATATTATTTAAAAATTATAATTATTATAATTGTTTAGTATATTTGCCAGTATGAGGAGTTAGTTTTAATTTGTATTTCGCCAAAATAATTATTAAGAACACCAATTTGACTTTTCATATTAAAACAAGTTTGATTGTCCACAAGATAATCTTTGTCAAAGCTTTTGTATGATTGCATTCTAACTGATTTGATTTTATTCTGATTTGATTTTATTCTTATTATTTTTAGCAAATGGAGAAATAAATTATTTGTTAAAATATTTACTCAAAATTTATTTGTTAAAAATTAAAATGATTATTAATTATTTAAAAAATATTAATTCCATTTCTTTATTTAAAAATTGTAAATAAAATTAATAAACTTATTTAAAATTTTACAATTATTTTAAATAAGAAATAAATTTAAACATTATATATTTTCAGATAATAAGAATTAAAATATTAATCATCCATCTTGGTAGGAGAGACACAATTCCAAATCAACATACAACATTCAAACAAAAAAATCAAACATTCAAAATATTCTTCATAATAATATATTACATTTTTAATTTGAAAGTTTTAAAAAATTAAATTATTGCAAAAGTTTTTTTAATTAAAAATGATATTATAAAGAAAACCATAAAAAAATAATTACTTATTATTAAGAACATTGAGACAATTCGCAGTTGAATTTTTATTACTACAACATTTAGAGTTATTACAACTCTCCGAATATCTTTCATCATTTGACATCGCTCTTATTGGTTTCGTTATTTTTATTTTTAATCATGAATATTCAAACAAATTTTCTTAATCTTTTAAAAATACATAATTATTAAAAATATTAATTAAAAATAATAATCTAAATCACTTCTAAATAAAAACACAAAATTATAAAAATCCTATCAAATTATTAAAATGACTTTCAAAGGGCTTGTTCACAGAGTTTGGAATTTGTCGTCCAGTTTTGAAATTGTAAATCAGGGTTTAAATATTCTTAGAAGGCGCTTGAAGGACAATATGTATACAAACAAGCAAATAGAA
>MQRK01236892.1:318-14654 GCA_001938485.1 Girardia tigrina | reverse complement strand
TGCAACAAAGAACTAATGGTTTTTCGATGCACATATCGATTTTACAAAAATAATGGTCATTACCCATTTATTTGCGATTGGGAAGACCACCTACCAGGAAATAATAACAGAAACATCATTCGGGGATACTCATACCTCGAAAGAAACAGTCGCGGATTGGCTATTTTAATATTGGAAAAGAAAAACAAATCAAAAGTAATTTATAATCTTATTAATTATTTATTTAACCTGTATTTCTAGAATGAATTTTGTGCAAATTGGAATACTCTGCATTGATAGGGAGAAGTTGATAAGGTTTATTTTATTTATAAATAATATTAAAACTTTTAATATATATAATAATAAAATATATATAATAATATAATATATATAATAATATATATAATAATGATTATTCAATAAATTTTTACTGTTTACTGAAAAATAAATTTTTTACAATAATTAAAAGCATTTATATGAATATTGTGTTAAATAAGATTCCTTTTTCTCAGGTATTTGATTGACAAAGGTCTTTTGAGGGGCCAACCAACATGCCCTACTTGTGGTGCACTGATGATCCTTCGAATAAGAAAGGATCGAACGCAAATCGAGTACAGGTGCCGAAAGAGAGAGAGAGGGGATCACGATAATTATGTGTGCAACAAAGAACTAATGGTTTTTCGATGCACATATCGATTTTACAAAAATAATGGTCATTACCCTTTTATTTGCGATTGGGAAGACCACCTACCAGGAAATAATAACAGAAACATCATTCGGGGATACGCATACCTCGAAAGAAACAGTCGCGGATTGGCTATCATATTGCCGAGAAGTCACCACCGCATGGTGTGAAAAACATCAATCAGAACGAAAACTAGGTGGTGAAGGAGTAGTCGTCGAAATTGACGAAACAAAAATATAATATTAAATAAAAAGTTGATTTTTTAATTTTTTATAATACAATATTTAATGCCATTTATTTCAGAAACGGCTGAAGATAAAATTATCCTGCAAGAAGAGAAAATTATCCAGAAAATGTAAGAAATTTAAATTTTTTTCAAAAATGTGAGGGGGCGTATGGAACTCGTTCCAATATTAAATGTAATAACAATATTATAAAAAGATTTATTTAATATTTTAGAATTAGTATATTTTAGTGTTAATTTAATTATAATGAATTAATTTAACTAAATTAGAAAACTAAAGACTGAAATAAAAATCATTGGTTTTCATAATATCTAATTAATAAGTTAATTCTTTAAATTTCTTTTCAAACTTTAATGTTTTTTTCAAGATCAGTTCATTTTTGACTTAGAGTTCCTTATGTTAAAATGCTTAGAATAACGTAAGCTTCTATTTCAATATTTGTAGCACTTAAGGAAAATTAACCAAAATTACTACCGAAACGTCAATAAAATTTAAATGGCTTGTATATAGAAAAAAGATATACATGGTGGTCTGAATCAATGAAGAGACATTATTGTAAGCATTTGTGTTAATAAACTTATAAAATAAAGATCTTACTTTTTTATAATTCATACACGTAGCATTAAAAATCCAGAAAAAATATCATAATTCATATTAGGAAATTCATATTTAATTCAATACAATCAATCTCAACTGCGGATTCACCACAGTAATAAATTAAGTAATAATAATATGTTCAAAAGTAAATTGGATAAGAAAGAAAAAAATTAAGTAATAAATAATATTCCTACTTTACATTTTCGGTTTAGTTCTTTGTTAAAATGGAGACATTGTTCAACAGACGACAACGGCCATAGTGTTAGAATATTGTAATTATGAAATTGATTCGTTAAAACAAACGTTTGTCGATAATTAATTCTATTTAAACATAATTCTCGAACATTTTTTTGTATTACTAGAAATATTTAATATATTTTAGTAATTTTAATTTTTTTCGAAAAAAATATTTTTTTCATTAATGTAAACGTATTTGAATAATAATTAACATCAACTATTAACATGTTTTTTTTTAATTTTGTAAAAAGAACAAATAATTTCTGAAAAGATGTCACGTGAAAATATTTATAAAATGTAATTTCGAATAGTAAATAAATATATATTAAAATAGAATAGAATGAAATTAATTTTCAATACATCAAATAGCTTAAATTTTTTTATAGTTATTATAATGATCGAATATTACTTTGTGTGAGGAATATTTTTAATGTTTTCATTTTTTTCTTTGGTGACTCTTCAACCCAGAGAGATTTTTTTTTTATTTTTATGACATCTAATTTTTAAATTATTATTGATTTTGAAAATATTTGGTTCGAATTTTTCAACATTGAATATGCTTTTTTGGGGAATTGATATTAATATGAAATAAATTATATCAATAAGAAGTGTAATAAATTAGTTTTCGTGTTTGTCACGTTTTCGTTACGAAGCATTACTGAGGGAGAGAAGGTGTTCATTATGGTACAGAGCAATACTAATAAATTAACGCATCATACAAATCCTGAGTTTGTTGATCCTGATAATTCAGAATATAACGATGTTTTTTAAAGCTAGAGAATTTAGAGTGGTATGCATAATAAGTCCGTACAAATTATAAATTGCACAATGTTCCGATAAAAGTTGCTGCAAGAATCCCGTTGCCGAATTTAGGCAGTGTTAAATGTGGGAGTCTTACTTTAATCTTACTTTTTTTGGAAAGGGGGCCTCTTCATTTTGTCAAATAGTATTATAAGGGTAATAGTGTAATTAGAACATTAAATTTTGCATCGCGTAATTAATTTATAATTTTGATGAAAATGCTGAGTATTGTTATGATAATGAATCTGTTTGTATGGGTAATAAATGTAAACATAAAAATTTTTATTATCATGTAATCAAATAAAAATACTTTTTTAAAAAATACACTAATATTGAAAGCTTTCACTACATAATGAAATAAACTTATATTAATAAATTAAAATTATCTTTGTGGAGATATAATGAGAAGTTGTTATTTCGATTTCTCGTGGGAACTTTGAAAGGAAATTGTTATTTTGAAATTATTTTTTACCATTAAATTTATTCTACAAGCTATCGTGTCTTATTCACATAATTAAATTCATTGATATGGTCTGCCTTTTTGATAGCCCAGGTAACTTTGGATTACAGGTTGTTTCAGATACAACCTGGTGGGTCTCCTTTGGAATAGCCTCCCCACTAGTCCTAGGTCCGGGTTGTGATTCATTTGTGGCGCTAGACTAAGACCGCGTCTTGGGGACGACAAAAAAATTTTGTACATTAGTTTATTTGAAATAAAAAATTAATTTTTGGGCGCAAACTTCTCTTGTGTAAAAAACATTGTCAAAAGTCGCCATTTTTTTGTAAAGTGTATTAAAATTATCAATAAAAATTTGATATTTTTTGGTATATTTATGTATTTGATATCGTCCTTCAACCAGCATGAATGTCATCGGAATCGATATCGGTACGGAATCCGTAAAATTTATTTTAAGCTATGCCAACGATGAAACAATACTGAACTCTTCGATAAAAGACATTAATTCCACGATTATTAATCAAAATCAATTTTATCACGAGTGAAATATTGACAAAATATTCGAAAGGATTCGAGAGATATTAAACGAAATGAAGGGTGACGGTTTGAATAATGTGAGACATATTGGAATATCAGGGCAAATGCACGATGTTTTGTTTTGGAATGACGACAAGGACGAGTCGGGCTACAATCGGCACTCGAATTTGATTACCTGGATGGATCAGAGATGTAATACCGATGGTTTCATTAAGTCTCTACCAAAAATGCCGTCATATTTGGTTATAGAAATGCTCGTTATTGGACAACATTTGAGTGAGAGCACAGAGATTGGGTCTCTGATCGCCGAAAAACAATGTGAGATGATTTTTTTCTTTGTCCCTCCGACCTGATGCTCGCTCCTCGCCGCCACTGCAACGCAGCCACAAAACCGCTGCGCCCGCTCTCGCATTACCAGCCGATCATATCAAATCTGTTGGATAATTCGTGGATCTCTTTCAGGAAATAAAACTTTCTGAAGATAGAAAAATTGCAATTTTTTGCAAATATTTTGATCCAGAATTGATTATTGAAGCACGAGCCTTGGCAGAATTTGAGAGAGAAAAAGAAACTATCGAAAGCTTATCGATAATTCTAAAGAAATTGTTTGAAAAGAAAACATCAAATGTGGAAATTATCGCTCAGCTTTTCAAAATCAAACAAGGTAATTCTGAAAATATTAATTCTTTTTCGAAGCGAATTTGAATTGCAGCAGTAGGTTTGCGTGATGACAAAGAGCACATGACTATCCAAGCATTTATTAAAGGCTTGCAGAACAAACATCTGGCAAGTGCTTTGAAGTGTGTTAAACCAAAAACACTTCATGATGCTGTGGAATTAATAGAAGATATCAAGATGTCCGGTAAGGATGAAAGAGTTATGATAATGAGTTATATAAACTCACGAAAAACTATGAAAGTGAAATAACTCAATTACGGAAAATGATACAGCAGCTAAAAACCGAGATTGAGATACTTCAAATGGAAATGAAAAAAATACCATATCAAACCAAAAGAATCCAACAGAAATGTTTTAATTGTCAAGAAGTTGTAAATTTTGCAAGAGAATGCCAGAAGAGACGTTGTTTTACTTGTAATGGAAACCATTTGAATAGATTTTGCCAAAAGAAAAATCTAAGACATTTTGAGGAAATTGAAGTAGACGCTGGGGGTAAATGAATCTAAAATAGAGACAGTCAACGATCCGAATGAAGTAGGAGACGAGATTAACGAAATGGACATGGTAGATAAAATTAAAAACTGCCCTTCATACAATAAAGTGAAAGGATGGAAGAAAGAGAAGATACAAAAAATTATGAAGGATTATAAAGCAGCAAAATTATTGAATAATCATGTGGAGTTTATTAACGGTCATGGTTGTAAACCGAGTATGGGGTGAACTAGTACGAAACCAACCTTAATTTCTATCTCAAAAAATGAAAATGCACGCAACAAGCCGATCCTAATTGCGAGATACTGGAAAAGAAGGTAAATGTTTTATTTGATACTGGAGCCGATTTGAATGTAATTAGTGAAGAATACTGGGTAAAAAATGATAACCTTAATTTTAAAATTTATTTTAGGAAGTCTATAATTAAGTGCGCAAATGGAAAAAGTGAAAAAGTCATTGGTAAGGTAAAATTGAAAGTGACTATATGACCAACAGAAACAAAATACGTATTTAGTGTAATGAGAGGTATATTTCCACATGTGTTTATCGGCATTAGAAGTATGAAACACTACAACATTTGTGTAAATCCGAATAAAATTGAGATTTTTATTAATAATATCGAGGTACCATTTATATCTAGGATTATAACACCGTCCGTTTTAAACTAACGTCATCCGCGTTAGTGAGTTGTAATGTGGATTACAATAGAGAAAAGGCTTGAGGACGTTTTTCAAACTTTGATGTCATACTAGCGAATAATGTTTGCTTAGAAGGAGACGGTGAATATATGGTGCAAGAAATGGCTGTGGATGAGAAAAACATGCCTCAAAACAAGGTAAATGCTACATTTTTATTTGTTGGAGACAAGCAGAATTTATCGAAACGAGAACTTTTGATCAATGATGGTCTGGTAGAAGTCATAGACGGATCATTGTAGATAAGAATATTAATAGAAGAAGGGGGGGTAAAGAAAATACACACTGGGATGCGAATGGGTCACATAGAAAGTTAATGGAGATCGAAGCTTTTGACAAAATGAATATGATACAAAATGTTCAAGACGAAATGCAGAGAAGAGACATCGTAAAATCAATAATGGAAAAAACACGATTCACGGAGAATGAAGAAATAATAGGATCTCTGTATGAAGTTTTGAGAAAAACGAGTTAACGTATTCAGTACGAATAAATTTGATATAGGTATAACTATCGTCTTCAAACATGCAATCGATACCGGTGATTGCAGACCGATTGCATTTAAACCAAGGCGGATACCATAAGGTTTAGAAGATAATGTAAATCAGACGGTTGATGAAATGTTAAAAGCAGGAGTTATTAGACCCAGTGAATGGCCATGGAACTTCCCAATCGTGGTTGTACAAAAAAGATGGTGGTATCAGGTTTTGCGTGGATTATTGGGTATTGAATGCCAAGAAACCAGACCAATATTTCCGGTACCGTCAACAACAGAACTTTTCGACACAGTTTGGAATGCAGATTATTTCACTGTATTAGATTTAAGCAGTTGGTATCGTCAAGTACCGGTCAGAGATCTAGTACTGCATTTAGTACAAGATATGGACAATTTTAATTTACTCGAATACCATTCGGTCTATGTGCCACTCCAGCCATATTTCAGATGATGATGAACAGAATTCTTAAAGCAGAAAACTGGTTGAGTTTTTATATTTATATAGATGATGTTTTAATAAACGGAAAGACAGTAGAAGAACACAATGAAAGATTTGATAAAATTTCACAACGGATAGAAGAAGCTGGGCTAAAATTATCTCCAACCAAATGTATATTCTTGTAACGAGAAGTCAAATATTTGGGCCATATTATCGGCAAGGCTGGAATCAGGACAGATCCCGATAAAATAGAATCTATTCATAAATGGAATTTACCAAATTGTAAGAAAGAGCTGCAAGAATTTATAGGTCTTTGCAATTATTATCGAACTTATATAAAAGATTTTGAGACAATAGCCCAGCCACTTAATGAAATGCTGAGAAAAGGCTGTTATCTCGGATGGACGGAAGAAAAAATTGCAGGGTTTACGAGATTTAAAACGGCACTCATGTCGCCATCAGTATTGAAAATTCCTTGTCCAGATGGTAAATACATGACATGTCAATGATAAACCTATATGATCGGACGGAGAGAAGTATTGGCAGAGAACGTAGCAGTAGGGACACTGGCAATGTTAACACTAATAAAAAAGTACTGAAGTTTGAGAACAAGGATGTGGAAAAATCGGATGAGGGCCACCGTAAAGTCCTTTAGTGCGAAATAATGATACTACTTGTTTCAGATGCAATAAAAAGGGATATATCGTCAGATACTATCGTGTGGGGAACGGAAGCCAGAAGTCGTAAGCGCCAGCAGCCTCTCGACAGGAGTAAAGAGTTTCTCGTGGTTCAGTGAAGGGTCAAGATAAAATAGTTCAGTGCTCTGGTGGACACCAGCTTCTCCCAATCGGTCGCCAGGGAGAGTAAAGTAGAAGAATCTGCTACACGATGGGGTGATGAAAAAGACTTACTTGGGTTCCTGTACAATCGATATTATTTGTGATAAAAAAGGTAAGATTGTATAGTATAGTTATGAGTTAATTGCAGAGAGTTTAGATTTGTTGTTGGGAATGGAGGCAATTGAAAAGTTTGGTGCATCGTGCTCCGTAATGAGCACGTAAAGCTTATAATGAATTCAGATTTATCAAATGTCTGCAGTGTCAGTGCGATTTTTAATTCGACAAAAGCGAGTGTTGAAGAGGTTGTTATCGAAAAACATAACTTCAGGATCCATTTTGACAGTGAGAGGACAGTTTACTGGAATCGGAAATCCAACGCCCCGATTATTTACCGAAAAATTATTTACCTAGTCCAAATCAAAAGATAGACGAACAATGGATATTTTGGAAGAGTCAGTTAAACGAGGTTTTTTAGTTGAGTACAATGAGAGGCGGATGGGTAAATTGATAGGATGAATTCATATTTACAGCATCCGTCCAGTTGAACAAAGGAAAGATAAGACCAATTTTTGATTTCAGGGAAGAAAACAAATACATAGAGATAAAAATTTAAACTGGAACTACTAAAATTTATCAAAATGACGATTCTGTTTGTTTTGTAAATAAATGTATTCATGCAAACAATGATGATGTAAATTGTTTCTTTTAGATTTTCTGCAATACAAGATTCTGAGATATAAGCAGGTATCTCTCGGGACTAAGAGGAATTTAAAGCAATATTATTACTAGTTTACCATTTTTGTAAATCTTGAATTGAACTATAAATTTAATATCGAACATTTCATACGTAAAAATTTAATACTAATTGAAAAATGTAGTAATTCTAATAGTATTTCAGATAGCAGTCTCATGCAATCACAGCTAAGACATTAAATTATAAAAAATAATTCTTTTAAATAAGAAGAAAAAGAATAGTAAATTTATTTAGCTTAAGTAGTCTTATTATCAAGCAGGGGATTAAACATAATTTTTCAATTATAAAACTTTAAATTTCACATTCAAAATAAAATTGAATAGGAGAAGCGCATCCTTAAAATGTTCCGAATTTAGCATTCATGATTAAAATTTAAGCCGATGGGGGTGGTGGCATATCGTCGCTAGTAAAATTATGTTCGCTTGAATAAGATTCCGCTTGCGGATTTGGTGGAGGAGGCAGAGTCTAGATGCATAATTTAAGACGTTAAATACCTTTTCTCGTAAAATACCGATCTTTTGCCAGTTGATATATTGCCTCTGCTCTTCAGGTTTGATGCCACTTGATCATATAATTGTTCTGCTTCTTTTATGTCAGACGTCTTCGTATGACGAGCATTGACTTCAACATCTACAATTATAATCAATATGTGATGATTTGTCTGGCGAATAAAACACTAAAACTAGTCTTTTTAATTTCAAAATTTTTAATTATATTTCATAAGCTGCAAAACAACTTTATATAATATTTAAGATGGTCGCTACAAGAAGGTTTTATCATGTTAATTTATTTGAACAGTGAATATGTTTTTTAATATAATTCCTAACATCTTAAGTTAATTTTAATCATGTCAGAAGTAGTACAAATAATAACAATAACATTTGTTTTTGGACTTTTACTGCATTTAAAGATTTCGAATGAAACGTTTTGTATTCCATAAAATGACTATAGCTTTTTAAACGTCCAATAAAAGGTTATAAATAATATAAATGGAAGAACACTTCAATCATTACTTTTCAAATTGTGCTCGAATAACGGGTTAAACAGTAAAATGTTTACATAGGTCCCAGACAAGCAGAGACGTCCAATGTGGAAGGTCTTCTAGCGTGACGGATGTAATTTGTTCTTCTATCTAACAACCTACTGGGATTTTCCGAAAATAAGTGCACCAAAAAATAATTATTATCACGTTCATTGTTACCGTATTATACGTCATATGACTCATTGAATTTCTTTTCGGTGCGATTTGGTGCCGTATGAATGAAAGGAGTGTAATGCGCTTATTTTTGGCAATAAAAACTTCAATTAAGCGAAGCTGCGTTTATTATTTAGTGCGCTTATTTTCGGAAAATCCTGGTACAGTTTACGACCTTTCCTCTAGTACTTTCACCACATGTTCAAAATATAAAAATGCCTTTTAGTCTCAGACACGAAAATGATTGAATTATAAATTGTATATGTAAGTTGAATGATTTAAAATTTTATAAAGGTTTTTTTGCTTGCTAGAACTAAAATCTCAGTTTTTGAATTTTTAGTGCTTAAAATAATTTTATTCAAAATGTTCATTTAAGAATGGAAAGTATTCATTGTTAGGCCCCCCAACTGACACACCTAACTCATTTACTCTTTAAACAGTATTTCAAAAAACATTTGTGATTGTAAATGAAGAGGAAATTTATTATTAGAGTAATTAAAAAATATGTTCCTTTCTTTTACAGTAAGTTGAATGAAAAACGTTGATTCGTAAAGGAGAACCCAGTAAGGATAAAGATGTGAATTTCGTTTTGATCATTTGTTTCACAAATAAGTCTACTTCAAAGAAAAGTCTGTTCAGCTTATTTTATTTCATCCTTTTAAAAAATGTATTTATCGAATCTCTTTGAAGAATAATTGAAGATTAAAAATAAAATTTAGAAATTTTTAAAAATCATTTAAGAGAAAAGTAGAAAGATAGTTTTAATGCTTTTTAAGAAGAAAATTTCAGTATTAAGATCATCATGCGATCTATATTCATATAGTCGCTATGTCCTCTTCTTTAAGTGGTCTATGTTTCTTAAGGAAAGGTAATCACGTATTGGTGCTTCCAGCTGTAAACATTTCCTAACTTTATCCCTAACTTAGACAACACAGCTTGAGATATTTCGTGTCAAGAAAGAATCGATGAATAAATATTTGTTTATTATACAATTTATATTTTATTTTATAATTATCTTTTTTAAAATAAAATTCTTCATTATAATATAATAAATGAATTTATTAAAAAAAAAATAAAAATTGAAACATTAGGAAATTAAACATTTCAATTAAGAGAAATTAATTAAATTTACTTGTCAAAAAATTCTTCTCAAGAGACAATGATTCTGTTATACGAGAAATCTTTTTAAAATATTTGTAAAACAAGTTTATGTAAAATATATTTTTATCATGGAGAAATAAGGAATATTCATTTGTTTTATTTGAAAGAAGACTCGTTATATTATTTTCGTCTGTCTGCAACACTTTTTATTTAAAAGATAAAACTTTTGGAAATTATAACACCCCATTTCCTTTAAGGTTTTGGTCTCACAATATTTCCAATCAGTTGAACGAAAAACAAAAAAGAAAATCGACAAAGGGGACCTCAATAATTTGTGATTATAGAAGACCTATCCTTTAAAAAAGAAAGTTTTGAAAATTCGAACAAAAAATTATTAAAAATACATAAAATTCGATCCATCATTGAATTAAATATTGAAAAATAAAATTTTCTGTCAAATGGTTCCAGAGAAAATTGAAAATGATGTTAAAATTTGTGAATTTAAATTATAAGAATGTTATAATATTACACACATATTAAGAACATTTAAACAAGTCTCGTATGAATGTTTATTACATTTAGAGTAATTATGACTCTCAGAAAGTCTTTCATAGTTTGTTATCCTTCTAATTGGTTTTCTTATTTCTGTTTTTTTCATGATTATTCGAACAATTTTTCTAAATTATTTTTTAAAATATTTAGCCTCTAAAAATATTAATTAAAAAAATAATAATTTTTACCATTTTTCAATAAATCTTAAAATAATAAAAATGTCATCAAATTATTAAAAATGCATTTAATTTAAATTTTACTAAAAAATATTAAACTTTTTAATTGTGTTCGAATAGTCAATCACTTTAAATTTAAATAAAAAATACCAATTTCCATCTGGGTGGGAGAATCACCATTCTAAATTTAACATACTTAAATCAACATTCCGCATCCATACATTTACACATTCAAACAAATTAAAATATTCCTCACAACACATATGTGTAATAAATATGAGAAGAATGTATATTGCCTGGACCTTATTTACTATTGATTAAAGGCACTATCATTCACCATCAGTTTCTCAAGTCGACCAGGAATCACATCAACTGATTTCACAAGAAACTTTTGCAGGATAAAAGCTATAAATTCATGTGTTTGCCCTTCAAGTTCTTCCAAATTTATTCTTTTAGCTGAGTAGATTTGCTGTTTCAACCAAATCCAGAGAAAGTGGTCACATGGTGTTAAGTCAGGATATTTGGCTAGCCGTTCGTGCTAACCCAGACGACTCATATCTCTTCCAGTAAATTGTTCATTCAACGAACAATGATAGCAAAGTGTGTTGGAGCACCATCTGGCAAGAAAATCAAATCTTCAATATTGTCCCAAGCACTGATAATTGGCCAAACTTCATATCTCAGCATAGTGAAGTACATTTCAATATTCATAGTATCACGAAGGATAATTTTTTACAATTCTATCCGAAGTCATTCTGCACCACATTCTTACTTTAGATTCGATACTACATTTTTTTCACAGGTAACACAATGATCTTCTCCTACTCATTCATGGCAGTTGTGAAGGTTCACAAACCCTTCTATGTAGAATACAACTTTATCACTCAATATAATACTTTTAAATTGATCAGGTAAATCATCAAACCAAGCTAAAATTATTTTTCAAAATTCATTATGAATGTCGCAGTCATGGGCAGAGACTGCTTTACAGTAGAGCTGCTTCAAAGTACGCCATTTAAGTTCATTTTTTAGCACTGCTCTTAGACAATGAAAAGAGACTCCCTTTCCCTTGTCGCTTGTCGAATTGATTTTTTGGGCTACGGTAAAAATTTCTTAAACAACTTTAACTACTTAAAGTTTCTGAATTTTTAGTCACAGATCCTGTGGTTACTACCGTGTTTCTCCAAGTATAAGACATACCCCCATATAAGACCTAGTCCAAAATTTAAAGACTCTAATTTCTCAAAATTGCAAAACTCTAAGATTTCTTATTTCGATAATATGCTAGTATACCTATATTTTTCCATCAAAATTAATATAAGACAGAGTCTTATATTTCGAGAAACACGGCCGTTTTTCTTGAAGATCCTCGTTATTGATTCTCGTTGAGTCAATTTGAGCAAATTCTCCGCTAACTTTGTACTTAAACAGAGGATTTCCAGACTTCATAACTTGTAGATATTTACGCTCGTTCCTCTGGTGTAAAACGTCCAATCAATTTGTAGGGTTTTAAATTTCAAACAAATTAATTAAAAAAAATTCACGAAACAGAATTAAAAAGAAAAAGAGAGCAAAGAATAAATTCTCATACATTAAGTAATCTACGCAAAAAGTTGAGAAACATATTATAGCAATTGAATTAAATTGTAGGTATTATAAAATAGGGAGTCTCTTTTCAATCACCGTGTAATACTCTTATTTATTTGGAAAATAGTGACGAACATTTCAGTTCATCGTTTATTATAACATATTATAAAGAAAAATTATTTATTAAAAAGTTTTAAAATGAGATTTAAAAAGAAATCATTGGTTGGAGAAGAGGATTTTGAAGTTGATGATCGTCTGAAGGTTCAGAAGTAAATAACAATCATGTAACCAAATGATAAAAAATATTGAATAATTTTCGTTGAGGTAAAAAAGCTATTGACATATTTTCTGCCTAAAGAATTGAAAATTGAAATTGAAAGAGATATTCGAAGGTGACAAGAATCTAAAAGATCTACTCTTCCGTTAAACCAGAATCCAAATTAATGAAACTATTTCTGAAATTTTGTGAGATGACCGGTGATTCTTAAAGATGCACCTATTGATCAACTAAGAGATCCACCCTATTGAAATGGAAATATGACAATCCCATACTAATGAAACTGAAAGAATAATTATTTGTAAAGGAAGTTTCAATAAGTTTCCAAAGTCTGATCTTGAACAGTTAACAACTTCTACCTGTAAGACATTAAAAAGAGAAAACTTTAACATGAATGGAAAATCCAAATAGTTAAGTTTTAGTTTTACGAAATAAACAAAACTAAAAAAAAGATATAAGCATGGACGAGAATGTATTCCTTTGGGTCTAGTTATATATAAAGTTATTGATATCTTACAATTAAAAAATTTAAAGAATCAATTATTTAAAAGTTCAAATTCATATTTATAATACATGATCACGTTCCATTTATTTAAAATATTTAATATAATAATTCAAATCTTACTTCTTTCTATTTTCACAATTTTTTCAGCTGTTGGTTTTGGTTTATGGAAAGCAGTTGTAAGTTCAGGAGTACAATCCACTTTCTTTAATGATGCCATCTTTTTGTATGGATTTTCTAAATAGTAATGATACCAAACTTATTTAAAATGTAGGTATAAAATTACCAGGTGCTATATGTTTTAGATCTTGGGCATAGTTATTAATCGAATTAACAGTCAAAGAACATTCAGAAGATAGTTGACCGAGTGGGTTCGTTGCTACAACCTTTATAAGATGTCTTCCAACCTCCGTACAACGACTTAGTTCCAAATAGTTAATAGTTCCATCACAATAAAATTTATTCACGGAATCCTAATTAAAATAAATTATGAAAAACGAGTAAATATTCATTCAAATAAGATTTCCGGCATACGTTAAGTTTAATAAAATAATTTGAATTAACATGTTTTTTCATGTACTTTTAACTAATTTGATGGATTTTAATAATTTAAAACAAAATATTAAGTAGTAAATCAAAAAGTTTTTTATATATCCATGCTTTATGCGGACAGAATTCTACTTGGTCAGCAAGAGTTTTTGCCATCTTTTGTAGAAGGGAAAATTACTATTATATTTTTTAATAAATTAATTTTGTTATTAGTAATTATTTAATTGCAAAATGGAGTTTTATATTTTTTGTATGAAATTTTCCCTTCTTCAAAAGACTTAAATAGTTGCTAATAGCATAATAAATTTATTAAAAAAAATATTAATTCCATTGTTGTATCTCAGCAGAGGTTCTTAATTTGATAGCTTCAAAAACCTTGCTATATCCTCCTTCTCCGAGTACTTTAAGGCATTTGTATTTTTGTAAGCATAAGCTCGATACTTCTGTCAGTTTAACTGGATATCGG
>MQRK01236889.1:11133-22046 GCA_001938485.1 Girardia tigrina | reverse complement strand
ATATATATATATATATATATATATGGTGCTGGCCTCCGGATCGGGCTGTGAAGGCAAGCACCCGTTCCTCGTGCGGGAAGTATCCCATCTGTCTGGCACTGGTTGGTGCTCCGACGAACAGCATTCATCGGTCCAACTCGCCGCAACTTCCCGAAACGCGAACTCATTCTCGTGGGCGCCAGGACAGTTCCAGGCAGCTTGCAATCGACCAAACCAGCCGATTCTCAACCCGAAAGTGCGACTGTGGCGAATGTATGTATGTGCCGGGTACCGCAGAAGTGTGTGAGGTAGTGGTGTTTGCAGATCAGTCGTTTCAGGTCTGTGTTGCGGTCAATGTGCATCCGTGTGGATCGCTTTCATTTTTTTATTCAAAGTAAATAAAAAACATGGTTGAGAAGAAGAATATATTCTAGTTAAAGAAATTCGTATTTGTATACAAAATTATTTTTCATTAATTCATTAAATAGTTTTTTTAATTTCGGTCGTTTGATCGAAGCACCACAATAAATATATCTGAAAACTAATTTTTTAAAAAGCTTTTTTAAGAATTGATTATATAGAATTGATAAAGATTTAAGAAATTGATTAATTTACTAAAAATTGATTTTTAATTATGTTTTGAAGTTTTATACTCCAATATCACCTATAATAATTTATTATTTGTTAATTTTATTTATATTTTAAAAAATGTCAGTTAAAAGGGAATGATTTTTTTTATTTCGTTTTAATTATTCAAGATATTTTTGGGTAATAAGGTCAAACATTTTAAATTCTAACAAAAAATTTTAAGCTTAATAAACATCTTTACTTTGTCCATTTTGAATGTTTATTAATAGGTTGTATTGTAATATTAAAAATGATTTACCAAAGTGCCGCTAATAATGTGAATCAAAGCCCTTCTTTAAAATAGATAACTCATCCTTTGAATCTGAATCACTATCAATAAGACACTAAAACCCTTCAATTAATATTCCAAATGGGGAAAGTAAAGTCGTTTCAAATCTGAAAATCTTTAATTAAAAATTTTTAAATATGAAAAATTTTATGATCTGTGTTTGAAATTCAAATTAATAATGAAATTGTACAAAATATACACCAGACATTTGAATTTATAACATAAATCTTTTTTCTAAACCTAGCCATTTCGCAAAATAATCAGTTATCCATGAGAAGGTACTGATTACAAATAATTTATTGTCTGTCTGTTATTTCTTGACGGGACTCTTTTCGATGAATCTTACTTCTTCATAAATCAATCATTTTACATCAATTTCATGGATGAATGGTCTAGATAATGGTAGTTTGTGGATATCAATGTGGATCGTGATTTAATTAATTATTTATTTGCCTTTATTTTCAGTTAAATATCTACTGACGTTCATTGAACATTATTCAAATATTTAGACAAGGCTAATTAGGAAATCAAACTGTTAGACGTCTCTTGACTATCTTTTGTCATCATCATCTACAAAAATGAGTTACCATTTTCATTTGCAATAATGAATAATGGACAGATCTGTTCTTGGCCACTTGTGAAAACGATTTCCCCTCTCTATAAACAACCAAAAATTGGTTAATCTCTGATTGAATCAACTCAGATTCAATACAATCCACTGGATTTTGACCTTTGCAATATATAAATAACATTATGAAGCCTTGATTATGTGAATTATATCCTTATATTTTTTGGGCCTCTCATCTCTTGGTATTGAGCCTATAGGCTCTTTAGATGGTCCACCCAGGCCTTCTACAGGGACGTCAGCCTTTCGCTTCCGCGCAAGCTTTGGCAATCCAGTCAGAAACGACCAGTCATGGATAGTAATCCCATGATTCTGCATCCCTTTGGCTGTGTACGTGGACTTTACACATCCGCGAAACGGGCATCTGAAGGTTTCTCTCCCAGTTAGATCTGTAAGGCGGTAGCCAAGATGGGTTTCTAAAGGACTCGCTTCTGACTCTCCTATCAAAGCAGCATTCAGATCGATGATTGGTACTTGAGTTGCGTTTTCTTCTAGTATCGCGTTCAGTGGTTGATTGTCTTCTTCTGATTGTCTGACCTGACTGGTTCTGCTCGAAAAAGTTTGAACTAATTGTTCTTCTTTAATCGTGCACTGTTTTGAAATGTCTGATAAGCCATTCTTTGGTCTTGCCGTTCTTTCTGCATAGATGGCGATTGAATCCCTCTGGTTCTTCTTCTTGAGTGACTCTTGGTCTATGATTTTGTTTCTCGTGTCGATTCAATTCTGTCTGCTCCGCGCATTCCCTGAAACAAGATTCGTATGAACATTGAAACAGTTTCATCCGCGGTCTGATAAGGTTTGGCATGTCTTTTGATCTCCGCCCAATTATTCGCCTCTTGCATATTATTGAGTCTTTCATATTGAGTTGAGCGCTTTCTTGCTGAATTAATATTAAAAAATCATCAAAGAAAGTGGTTTCTCCAAAAAGCCATTCCGTGTCGACTATCAGGCATTCTTTGATTTGTTGCTTCTTTCTTCCTGAGATTCTCTTACCTTCTGTCATTGAGGATTCAATGACTCTGTTCAGGATCATCGGTCCATTGCCAGTAGCTAAAAGAACGTGGAACGGGACCCGTCTCTTAGCTAGTATGTCGATTGGGTGATGAAACCCAATTGTGATGGTATCCATTCTGATCTTCTGATCTTTCCTTATCCCCAACACTAGGTGAGTACCATGATTGTGTTGGTTCTGCAGTTTCTTTACCAGTGTGTCGGTAGTCCTCCAATTTTCACACCCATAGTATACCACAGGTAATATGTAACTCTCAATCAATTTTCACTTGCCTCGGATCGTTAGTTTTGGACACTTCAGGATAGACATCAAAGTTCGTAGCTTGACGTACTCTTTCCTTATTCAGTCTCTGATATCTGCCTCACAAGTTCCGTAAGAAGATATTATTGAATATTATATATCAGGTAACTGAACTCGGTAACCCATTCGATTCCAGACATCATCTCGCAACCTGCTGTTTGTATTTTCGAGTCAGCATTTAGATTCATAATCTTGGTCTTTTTTTATGTTGATCTTTAGACCCAGCTACTGGAACACTCCGTTTAGAATACGTAGATTTCTTGTTAACTCATTATAGTCTTTGTCAATGAGACAAAGATCATCTGCATACTCTAAATGATTGATCTTCAGTTCGGTTCCGTCCTCATTTCGTAATTGTATCCCTCCTGTCATCCCATTTGCTTCTACTAGTTTGAGTGCTCTGTCAAACACAATATTAAACAATATGGATCTCAGAACACAACCATGTTTTACGCTTTTTAACATTGTGAACTCATGTTCACCAATTGAGCCCTTGAATCCCTCGTGAAATTGAAGTATCATACTGAGTGTTCTGCCATTTATTCCCAGTTTTTTAGGCATGTCCAAAGCACATTTCTTGGTACACTATCGAAAGCTTTCCCAAAGTCTATGAAAAGTACATATACAACTTGGTTTGTGTACCTTGCTTCTTCCTGAATCTTCCGAATAATACATATAGCAAGTTGCGTAACCCTACCGCTCCGGAAACCAAATTGCAATTCTTTAATTTCTCTTTCAACTATCGGGGTAAGTCTAATCCTTATATTAAAATGGTCAACGTTTTATGGTTAAATTTTGTTTACTTTATTCATCTTTCACGATTTTAGTTAGATATATATTTTACATGAAAAGTATCGAGGCATATTTCTTGGGAAAGTAAATTGTAAAGATGGATATCCTATGAATTTCTGGACTTGATGAACTAACCATTTTTATATGGCTTGAAGCTACATTATATCGACTGTCTTAAATTGCTTTTATAAATCTTTTGCCTCACATCTTCATATCAAGCGTTTTCTTCATTAACAAACAATGAAGAAATAAGCACAAAAGAAGACTGTAAGTAGCGTTTATGCCACTTTCATTATTATCACATTCTGAAGTCATAATTTAACACCACAAAAATTTATTAATAACAACAATTCACATACTTAAACAAATTAATTCAATTATTTCGCCCAAAATTAATTTACAATTCTTTTCGATTAAATTCTGAAAATTCACGAAAATTAAACCTTAAAAATAATTTTACATTTTTTGCAAAAAAATTTACAAAATCTTTACCTTAAAATAATTTTGCATTTTTTTACAAAAAAATTTACAAAATTTAAAATGTAAAATACTTTTACATTCTTACGAAACTTTATCATTAAAACTAATTAATTTAAATTTACAATAAGCTCTTTTATTAAAAAAATATTTCTAAAAATATTAATCCGTTAATTATTTATTTTAAACTTTATTTAAACTTATTCCACTTATAAAATATATTAATTGTTATTAATGTAAACATATTTTAAATAAGTATTTATTTTATCATATTTTTACTCTGCATTTTAATTTTCTAATTTATTTCCTTTAAATTTTCAAAACTAAAAAAAACAATAAACTATTTTGGTGAAACTTAAAACTAACCCTTCATAAAGACTGTTTTTGTAATGGTGGTATTATTTAATATTGTGAAAATCAGAATTTTTAGGTCCAACTATTAGGTTTGCACGAAAGATTAGCATCTTTTGATTCGTGCACTTTTTGTCGCATTTTTCTTATTAAAATATAGGGTGTTTCAAAAGATTTTTTTGTTCCAAAAAAATTTGTGTGCATATCTGACAAAATAAAAGAAAATTCAAAGTTAATGGTACAGCTGTATCTGTCAACATATAGATAGTGTTCTGAATGGGATCACATTTGCAGTTGATTTCCCTGCAAGATGGTGCACTTTTCAAAGGTGCTAATAGTTTTAGCATGTCCCTGTGTAATGTTGGTTCAAGAAATTTTG
Organism: Girardia tigrina; assembly: GCA_001938485.1. Taxonomy (NCBI): domain Eukaryota; kingdom Metazoa; phylum Platyhelminthes; order Tricladida; family Dugesiidae; genus Girardia; species Girardia tigrina. Next base: position 17,215 of record MQRK01236889.1, on the reverse strand, counting down.
TTCCGAAGACTGTGATCTTAAAGATGCACACCGAAAGGATCAACCTAAAGTAATCTAGGATGACGAAATGAGATCCATGGTCGAAATTTTTCACTTGTCTCATACAGTTAAAGAAATAGTCAAAAAACTAAGTGCTATTAATCATGTAGTTAAAAATGCTTTGAATCGAATCAGAAACTTGAAAAAATTGAAAAATGGGTCCCTCACGATTTCAACGATTGCCAAAATATTTTCATTTTTGAAGTTTCTTCTTCTCGACTTGAAGAACGACTTGTATTTGGACTGCATTGTCTAGTGTGATGAAAACTGGATTCTGTATGATAACATGAAACCTTTTCCAAAGGCTAAAATCCATTTAAAAAGGTTATTGGTAGAGTATGATTGTAGGTGATAGGTGTCATCCCCTACAACTTCTTGGAAACGGGTCAGACTATTATATCAGAGTCCTACTGTCTATAAATTCATTATATGTTTGAAACATATCGTAACTGCAGCCGGGTTTGGTTAATAGGTGAGGCTAAATCATTATACATAACAACACTATACCACACGTATCACAAGAATTGAACAACTTAGAGATCGAAGCTCTTCCTCATTCACCATATTTCAAACCTTTTGCCAACGGAATACTACTTTTTCAAGAATCTTGATAATTTTCTATAGGATCTATGCAATCAAGTCCAAGCCTAAGGAACAACCGTCAACTTCATCAAATTCTGACTACCAATTATTTTTGCTGATGGAATCAATCAATTGGCGAAAATGTGATTATAATAATAATGCTTATTTCTATTAAATTTAATGAATATTATGGAAGTTATGACGTTTTGAAATTAAGAACCTAAAAGATGAAAACCTTTTGTGCCAACCAAATACTATTCTTAATTTATAAAATTGCATGCTCAGGTTTCTGCTGAAATTTACACAGTACAATAGTTTTTAATCATTGTTGATTTATGAGAGTACAATTATGTGTTTTCGTCTTATTTTATTTATCTCAATAAGGGTCAAAAGTCGCTTCTTCTAAATATACATATCTATTTAACTTACAAATGTAAGTAAAAATACGGTGGAAGGGTTAAAAGCACAATCATTTCCTTCCTCATATCTTCAGTCATGGGCTTATGCGGATACTTTAGTTGACACGAAACATTTAATATGCAATTTAATCTATATTACCAATACTTTTCTTTAAATAAAGAATATGGTTTATAATTTACAAATTTCAACAACTATTTCATTAAACGATATTCTATATACATGGTGCGCAATTAGTTAGTTAGGGGCTGTAGAAGGTTCTTCTTATTGTTCTTCTTACAAAATTAAATGCATTATGTAAAGTGACAACTTTACTTTATCAATAAATTATTTTTAATTCAAAATTTTGTTGAATTAAAAATAATGATTTTTAATTTTGTTAAATTAAAAATAATGATTTTTTTATCGATTGTTTAAATCGATAGATTTTGTTTTTAATATATTTTTCAAATCTCGTTTTCTTTTATCTATTTAAATAACAAATATTTAAATAATGCAAGAAGATTACAATGTTATCAGAAGTGGTTCGCTTGAGTGCAACCACGAAAGCCCAAAAATTCCTCCAATCTTTGACAATATTGAGATCTAGTTCAAGCAAATCGATGTGATATTCCGGATTTCCAACATCTACACGGAACAGACTAAATTTTTGCATCTTACTGCGAATCTGCCTCCTCAGATATTAACGGAGTTCCAAGAATTCTTCGACTCAAATTCCACAACACCGTTCTCTGGTCTCCGGCATCCGATTATCACCAGTCACAAAGTTCCAGTCTCAGTCCATTTTGATGAAATATTCAACAACAACAATCTTGGCGACCGCCGTCCCTCAGAATATCTGAGAATCCTGCAGCGACACTACCGTTGCCTGGGTGCCACAAGCCGCGACGACAATATTTTGCGGACCGCATTTTTTCGTGCAATGCCGACCGATGTACAAAGACTCCTGAATATCCAAAAAGCACTCTCGCTGAACGAATTGGCATATTTAGCCGATGATCTGTTGAATATCAAAGTTCAAGTTGCCATCAATTCGAGTTAGACAATTTCAAACTCCGGATCCTACGCCAATGAGATCGCGCTCCTGACCGCTGAAATCAATAACCTCAAAAAGCAAATCAATCTTGGCCAACAGGTTTCTAGTTTATGTTTTTATCATCGAAGGTATGGACAAACGGCTAAGAAATGTCAAAAGCCGTGCACCTGGAGCCCCCCGAATCCTTCGGGAAAAGACTAAGGGTTGGAATAACTCCTGTACTTCCAACCCTCAACAAGCCACCGGATCAATTATCTTCGATTTTCACCGTTCCAGCGGTTTCCGAAAGTCAAGTCATCCAATTTCTGATCGACACGGGTGCAGATGTCAGGATCCTCCCTTCCAAACAATTCAGAGCCGACAACACTTCTGCAATTCAAAAGCTTATTTCAGCAAATTGTCAGGACATTTCATCCTCTGGAACTCGCTCGCTAAGTTTCCGTTTGGCCGGTTCACCCAAACTGTTTTCTTGGCGCTTTATCCTCGCTGACACTCAACGAGCGATTCTGGGTTCCGATTTCCTGGCTCATGAAGACATTAAGGTTGATTGTCGCCGTAACAAAATTTTTACAGATAGCTTCACCATGATGGGATCCAACAAGGCCAGTCTGCAAGCTACCGTCAGTACCGCGCTCAGTAGCAATCAAACGTTTCCAATCGAAACAACCGGTCCTCCTATCGCGCAGCGTGTCAGACAATTATCAAATCACGCCTTGATATCGGTAAGAGCAGAATTTGATCAATTATTACTCCAAAGTACGATCAGAAGAAGCACAAGCCCTTCGACTTCCCCGTTAGTTTTAGTAAAAAAAACCGACGGTACCTTCAGACCTTGTGAAGACTACCGAATGCTGAATTCGGTCACAAAACCGGACCGGTACCCTTTGCCGAGAATCTCAGACATCCTAGACAGAATATTTGGGAAGGCGATTTTTACCACCTTCGACTTAAAGAAAGCTTTCCACCAGATTCCGATTGACGCAAAAGATATCACAAATACGGCAATTGTCACACCGTTCGGACTATTCGAGTATACTACGATGCCATTCGGCCTAAGAAACGCGGCCCAAATGTTTCAACGCCACATGTACGCCCTCCTCCATGGATGTCAAGATTTCGCGTGTTCCTATATTGACGATATAATTATTTTTTCAGACAATGTAGAAGACCACGAGAACCACTTGTCCACAGTACTGAATCTACTAGCTGAGGCCTCCATGGAGATGAATATAGAAAAATGTAAATTTCGCTCCCCAACAGTTCGGTTCNTGGGATTCAACATCTCCGCAGAAGGCGTTAAACCTATCCTAGAAAAGATTGATAATATAATTAACATGCCAGAACCAAACAACATAAAATCTCTTAGACGATTTCTAGGTGCAGCAACTTTCTATCAGTGGATGATACCCAACTTGTCACAAATTATGGCACCTCTGCATGCTCTTCTCACTGCATCAAAAGGAAATCAAAAGTTTGTATACAACACCTCCCAACGAGAAGCTGTCAATGCAATCAAACAGAAATTGAAAGAGATCACCACCATGTAGCCATTTGACGACAATAAATCTCTCATTCTCTGCACTGATGTTTCTGGTATCGCTGTTGGAGCAAGCCTCAACCATGAAATCAATTCCAAGCTTGTACCGATCGCATTTTTTTCAAAGAAATTGAACAATGCAGAGAAAAGATATTCGACGTTTGACAGAGAGCTTCTCGCGATTTATCTGGCTGTCAAGAAATTCAAGCATTATTTAGAAGGATCCAGTTTCAAAATATTGACCGATCACAAGCCACTCCTTTACATTCAATCAATGAAGGATCCATCGAACAGACAATGGAGATATATTGAGTTTCTCAACCAATTCACCTTTCAAATCCAATTTGTCAAAGGAACAGAACATATTGTGGCCGATTTTCTTTCTAGAATGGACGAGAATGATGAGAATGAAATGAAGATCCTAACACTTTCAAAGAGCAATATCATAGACGAGCAACAAAAAGAGAAGATTATATTACTCTAAGGGAATAGTTTTAATGTCAGCACGGAGAATGGATTGCTCATCGACCTCACCAATCACAAGAAAAGAATAATTTTGCCGGTCAAGTTTCGCCACCGTGAATTTTGCAGACTCCACGGGATTGCACATGTCGGCACCAACAAAACAATCGACCTCATCCGCTCCAGATACGTTTGGCCTAAGATGAAGTCCGAAATACGACGATGGACAAGAGAGTGCCACAGATGCCAAGCTTACAAAATCTCCAGACACACTAAAGCAAAACTGGGTTCATTACCAGATAGACGAAGATTTAAAGTCGTTCACATGGATATAGTCGGATCACTTCCCAGCGTCGACGGTAAGCGATTCATTTTAACAATTATTGATAGGCACACGTCCTGGCCCGAAGCAATTCCAATCCATGACATTACTGCCGCTGCCGTAACAAAAGCTTTCCTTTCCACGTGGATCAGCCGATTCGGTCCTCCAGAAATCGTTATTACTGATCAAGGAAGACAATTCTTCTCAAATCATTTCAAAGAAACGTGCCAAAAATTCGGAATCGAACACCGCCATACGACACCGTACCACCCGGAGTGCAACGGAAAAATCGAGCGGTTCCACAGATCACTAAAGAACGCGCTCAAAACCTACTCGGGTACGGCAGAGCAATCGTGGGCACACGATCTTCCAGTTGTACTGCTCGGACTGCGGAACTCGACGATAACCGGATCAAAAGCCTCACCCGCACAACTATTGTACGGCTCTTCAACTTAACTCCCGGGAGATATTTTCTTGGACAGTGAAAATCAATCGACTTATTCCAAAGAAGAAACAGCCATTTGTGGTTTTACAAGTCCGGCTGTAAACAAACAGCTGACACGAAACATCTTTGTTCCGTCAGCATTATCAACGTGCACGGAAGTCTGGTTAAGAAGGTACATCATCGGTTCTCTCAAATCACCAAACAAAGGACCTTATAAAGTGTTGCGCCGATCCGAAGACATGAAGACCTTCATTCTGGATATAAACGGCCAACACAAAACAATATCGATTGATCGTCTCAAACCGACGTTCACTTGCCAGGACATTCCTCTTCTTCCTCAGGGGCATATGTAAAAGGACAACTTTACTTTATCAATAAATTATTTTTAATTCAATTTTTGTTGAATTAAAAATAATGATTTTTAATTTTGTTAAATTAAAAATAATGATTTTTTTTATCGATTGTTTAAATCGATAGATTTTGTTTTTAATATATTTTTCAAATCTCGTTTTCTTTTATCTATTTAAATAACAAATATTTAAATAATGCAAGAAGATTACACATTATAACATTATAAATTATTTGTAAATATACCCTAATAAATTTGCAATATGGTTTCCTTTGATAGTTAATACTTTAGCAAAAAAATATCAAAAGAATTATTTACATTTATTGAACTCATTTCATAGTACATAGATGATAAAAAAATTTTCCCATGGATGTAACCACGTTACGTCGAACATAGTCTCATGTGAGTCGATGATAAACAAAATTAGATTTGCATCATATCAATCGCATCTAGGCCTGTTGAGACGCAATAGACGCTCTGGAGTTATGCAAGTTACCAAAAATTGATTGTATTGAAAATAGACTAATTCAATTTAATATTTAAGGAGCTATCTTTCAAATAAATCTAAAACGATTTGTGATTGCAAACTAATCTGGTTTATAAATTTAATTGTCACGGGTGTAAAAAGTCGTATATTAGAGAGATCGTCTGCATAAGCAAGTCTGTTCAAGGTCAGCTCTTCCCAATTGTATTTTAGTTTCACACCACCTGATAGTCCTTTTTTGATCGCGGTCTTAATTGCATGATCAAAGACGAAGTTGAATAGTAGAGGACCCAATACGCAACCCTGACGGACTCCTTTTTCCATACTGAATTTATCCTTTCCAATGCTTCCCGTGAAACCTTCATGAAATTTCATGATGATACTTAGCATCCGATCCTGTATTCCAATT
>MQRK01236887.1:18053-32661 GCA_001938485.1 Girardia tigrina | reverse complement strand
CGCAACTCGTAAACGGTCGTAACAGTGTTCTGTTTACGGAACGGCGTCATAAATTTGCCCTTTAGTCCGATATAATCGATCTGAGTAACGTCATCACCGTAATTTGAAGAGACATAAATTAAACTTAAATTTCTTTATAAAATTTTATTTCATTTTAATTAGTAAAACATTATTATAATTTATCTCAAATATAAATGTGATTTTTAATTTAAAAATATCAAAAACATACAGTTCAACAAAAAGAACCCCTAACATCAATTGTTCAACAATCTTTAATACCGTGCTATTTAAATCGACTGCAATTGAAGGATTTTAACAGTCTTTGGTGATGAAGGAAGCCCCTAATATTTCCTATTTTGAAAACTTTCACTTGACCATTTTCAAAGAAAGTAATAAGAAACAGAATTCTTATCTGTTCAATTCATGAATAACCAAGCACATCATGAATTTGTACACATCAAAACACCATCACAATATCTCTTACAGCAGTACTTTGTTTATTCAGCAACCCAAAACTGCTCTTTCCCTACACCAAAATTTTGTAGTAACTGGGCAAAGGGATTCGCAACTAAAGAGAGAGAAGTAATAGAAGAACAAATGTACGTCACACATATTCACTCCAACGACAAAAGATAATAATATAAGAATAATAATGCAGTGCACACATGCACGTATTCAGACCACATCATCATGCACACAAATCTACGTCTGGGCCTGAATTATTAATCGCATTTTGTATGTATGGGTGTACAGCTTTATATGGTACAAGGGGTTTCATATACATATTTATTACTTCTTTGAGTAATAATTTTCAATCGTAATGGATAAATTTGTTTCGAAATTTTGGTCATGTCCGACGGGAATGCAGGAAGGTAAGATGTGGAAGATGTAACAATCCAGGACATAGAGCTGAGGAATGTTACACGAATTTGAATAAACAATATCAAGGAAGAACGGATTATCAAAGGAGATTACCCAAAGAGATAGCCGACAATTCTCAGATGCACAAACGAAAAGCTCAGGAAACCGGAACTGAGACGACTACAGAAGAGAATTCGAAAGAGGAAGATAGATCGCGATGATGGAGAAGGAAGAATACGGAGGAGAGCGAGAACATATAGAAAAAAACGAATCGTGTCGAGACGACGAGGAACCGATCTTGGCATTGGAGTAAGTTTTCATGCGCATGAATCAGATCATATAAATTATATATATAGTAGTAGTAATATAAATAATATAAGTAAAATAAATAATAAAGTGGATATCAATAATATAAATACTAAAATTAAAAAAAATAATCAAAGAAAACAAAGTGAATCAAACCCCCATCAGGAACCAGAAGTAAGTCAGAAAGTCCTGAAATTTATAAAAAAGGAATCATTTGGTGATAAATTAATAGCTAATAATTAATAATTGTAAAAATGTTCCAATTACATACGATAAATTATAAGGCCGACCGAGCGTAAAAGTTAGAATGGAAAACATATAAATCGAATGTTTACTGGATACATGTGCAGCGTTGAACGTTATAACGGAAGGAATATTTAAAAAAAACATAAATAACATAAGGATGGAACAGAAAAATCAGAGATTGACCGCAGCAAATGAATTGCTAATGGGTGTCAGGGGAGAAATAGAAACGATAGTAAAGATTGGAAATAAAGCTGAGAAAATAAGATTAGTAATAGTGAAAACTTTCAGACCAGAGATAATCGGAGGAATACCATTGATGAAAGAGTTCGGAATAGAATTGCAATGGAAAGAACGGAATTATCAGGAAACAGAGAGAACTAACATATGTGAAATTGAAGCTAAATTTGGAAAAGAAATCACCAAAAAGAATCGGGTTCAAGAGGCATTAAAAGTGATAGACACAAAGAACGATAAAACACTAGAGAAAATAATTCACGAATATGGAGGACTATTTATGACAAACGATTGGGATATAGGTCGTACAAACTTGCTACAACATCGAATAGAGACAACAGGGGGACCCATAAACATAAAACCGAGAAGACAGCCGGTATATCTGGAGGACAAACTAGAAGAAGCTATATAAAATTTGGAGAAAAACGGAAGAATAAAACCATGTAATTGTGAATGGAACACACCAATAGAGTGCGTGTGGAAAAAGGACAAGGACGAAATCAGAATGTGTCTGGATTTCAGATAGTGAAATCGAATCACTAAGAGCCAAGCATTCCCCATGCCGAATATAGCTGAAATGATGGATAGATTACACGGTACCAAATATTTTAGTACAATAGACTTAGGGAATGCATACTATCAAGTAGAATTGGACAAAGAATCACAGTAAAAACGGCGTTCTCCACCAAGACAGGACAGTTTTGTTTTAAACGGATGTCTTTTGGCATACCCGCAGCTCAGGAACATTCTAAGAACTAATGACAAAGGTGTTAAAACCAATAAAGAAAGGGGCATCAGTTTATTTGGATGACATACTAATAGCGACAAGTACAAAGAAAGAACATTACAAGGTGATAAGAGAAGTATTTGAGAGGATCCACTAAACAGGACTAAGAATAAAACTAGCGAAATGTAAGATATTACAACCGGAAGTAAAATTTCTGGGACACATAATAAATGACCAAGGGATACAGACAGATCCAGAAAAGATTCCAGCGATAGAAAATTTCCAAAGGCCGAAATGTATTAAGAATTTGAGAAGTTTTTTGGAATTTGCAACTAATATAGAAGGTTTATTAAAGGATATGCAAAGAAAGCCAAAGTATTAGAAGGAATGTGTGGTTTAAATAATGAAAAGTTAATCTGAACGGATGCATGCGAAATAGCGTTTAAGGACATGAAGGAAGCTTTGATAACGGCACCAATACTGAGCTTCCCAGAATTCAAAAAGCAATTTATTCTAGATACAGATGCCAGTTTTGATAGCATAGGGGCGATATTGTCACAGATAAGTGATTCGGGGAAAGAGCAAGTAATAGCATATGGATCACATTCAATGTCAGCACATGAAAAAGGTTATTGCATAACAAGGAAAGAACTTTTGGCAATTTTTTATTTTTGCCAGCATTTCACCCATTATCTGTACGGGAAGAGATTTAAATTGAGAACGGATCATAAAGCTATAACGTTCATGTTTCATACAAAGAAACCCTTAACGGCTCAATTCCAAACGTGGATGAATTACTTAAGTAGTTTGGATATCGAAATAGAATATAGAAAAGGAGTGCTGCACGGCAACGCTGATATGTTATCAAGACAGAATTGCGACACATGTACTTAATGCCAAATGAAACACGAAGAAGCGAAAAAAGGAAAAAAACAAAATGAGATTATTAGCAGTGACTACGAGGAGTCAAGCCAGAGCGGGTATGAAAGAATGGATACCGAAAGAAAAAAGGAGCGATCTTATTATACAAACACATATATTATTGTGCCATGCGGGAGCCGAAAAAGTATACGAATATCTGAGGGACAAGTTTGACATGGAAGAAGAAAAGAAAACGGTAAAAGAGGTGGTAGGATAATGTATGGAGTGTCAACGAACAATGACAATAACCACAAAGACAAAGGAAGAAAACATAAAAATAACAACGTCAGAAATATTGGAGAATGCGACAGTTTGAGAATGAGACAGTAAGAAAAGAAAAATATATCTTGGTAATAATTGACCATTTCAGTAAATAAGTGAGCTTGACAGCAATTAAAAGACAAGATGAAGAGACAATAGTACAAATGATATTATAGAAATGGATATTAAAATTTGGAGCACCAAAAGAGATCCACATTAGACTGCGGGAAATATTTCGAAACGAAAAAAGTAAAAGAAATGTTGGAAGCAAAAGGTATCGAATTGATTTTCTCTAGCCCATATCACCGTAACACATATGGGATAATTGAAAGGCAGTTTCGGACAATACGAGAATTCATACAGGCAAGTTTAAAAGAAAGAAATGCTTCAAGTTTGGCAGACATATTACCGGAAGTGAAATTTGCTATAAATGCAACGAAACAAAAGACGATAGGGTGCAGTCCTGCAGAAGTTGTATTTGGGAAGAAAATAGATAGACAAAAGTGGTTTGATAACAGTAAAATAAACCGGGAGGATACCAGAATATGACTAAAAGAAAAAAAACAAGCCGGAGGAAAATGTAACGCGAAGAATTTATAAGGTTGGCGAAAAGGTCTGGATTCAAAAGGAAAATAGAACGAAAGGAGAATATAGATTCGAGGGCCCTTATGAAATTATAGAAAAAATTCACGAAAGAAGTTACAAGTTGAAAGACAAAAATGGTACACAACTTATTCGAAATGTTGGAAAATTCAAAAATTTTAAAAACGAAAGGGAATGTTAGAGGTTCTTTTTGGTGAACTGTAAATTTTTTATATTTTTAAATTAAAAATTATAATTATATTTGAGATAAATTAAAAAATAAAGTTTGCAAAGAATGACTTTGGATTTTAATCACGAACCCAATAATTATTATTTTTAATTAATATTTTTTAGAAGTTAAATATTTAAAAAATGACTTAGAAAAATTGTTCGAATAATCATGATTAAAAATAGAAATAAGAAAACCAATTAGATCGATGAGAAACGATGAAAGATCTTCTGAAAGTTGTAATGACTCTAAATGTGATTGCAATAAAAATTCAAATGAGACTTGTCTAAATGTTCTTAATATTCAGTAAATAGTGAAAACAGTTGCCAAATGATATAAATAAACAATGAACTACAAAGTAAAACGAACTGAATCATGATAACAATTAAATCTTTCCACATTTGTCAGAAGATGACTTCGCTTTAGAAAATTTGAATTTGCTTTTATGAAATTTGAATTTGATATTTCAAAGTTTGAATTTGATGTTTAAATGGTGTAGATAAAAGGATTAGAAGAATACCAATCAAACGATGTATTATAAATAAAAAAATAATAGGTAAATTATATTTCATAAATTTAATAATGAATATAAACACTAAAAATAATTTAGTTTATGATCGATCGGAATAAAGAAAGGTAGAATAAGATTCTTTATTTTTTATTTTTCTGTCTTTGCTTTTTGTAATATTGAAATCAAGAATCGGATACTCACGGATAGATAGATAGAGTCAATCAACTAATAACTGGAAGGAAAAATCATGGATGGGGGCTTTGGTTGTTTATGGATTTGAACTTGAATTGTTTAGAGGATATAAAGGATCTCAATAAACGTACTGTACCCCTCGTAAAATCTCTTTAGTGAGCGTTTAGTCATTGTGGTGCATTAAATAGATAAATGAATTGTAACATTTCGTCTCCGCGTGTAAACAGTGCAATAAAAATTATAATTTACATCGGCAAATAATTTCCAAATTTTAATTTTTTTGATTTAACTTCCAATAATTCGTTTATGGCGAAATCGATTTTTTTCTTATACACCTCTACTCCTTTAACGGTATTAAGCCTGAGGCTTTTTAGGACGTCTGGGACGCAGATGGTTCTCAACGGGCACTCCCCCAATGTTGGGATCCATGCCTTAGTTCCGCCTGTTCATCCGAAATCATTACGATGCAATCTAACCATCAACAACGGGGTCACTACTCCCCACAGCCTTCACACCCAGATTATAAAGCGTAGCCTAGTGAATGGATTGCTGGCCCATTCCTGAATACGATATATTGCCGGCTTTTCCGCAATAATCGGTTAGCTTTCGGGCACTTTAGCCTAGAGACGGAATCGAACCCAATCTAGTTTCTCAGGGATATCACGTAGAAGTATGCCCACCTGACCGCACAGGAGATCCTTGTAAGGTATTTGACACTTCTTTCTTTATAAACCTTTCGAATATAATTCATTTTTGAATTCAACCTTGTTTTCTTATTTTCTCATTGGAATTTTTACTTTGGCTTGATAGTTGAAAATACTATTCATACAAGTATCATGAAAAGACAATTTAGTAAATTACAAAGGAAGGTTTTGAAGTACCGGAAAATGAGGAGGAGAGTATTTACGGAACTCGAATAAACACTTGAAGATCAGAACAAAGTGGAAGAAAAACGTTCCTTCCAACTGAAATGGTAAAAAGGGAAATAGGAAGGTAATGAATCAAAGTCGACTTAAGAGGGTAATAATGTTAAGATTTGAATTGAAAATGATAACATAAATTAAAGTTTTTAATTTTCAATTCACTAGCTATAGAGGATGTATGAGTATATGCTGTCCGAATACTCTCAGAAAGTAATGTCTTACCTATGATTAAAACCTCGATGACTGTAGTAAGACTGTTTTGGTGAATGTTGATTGTTAAAAGTTAAAATTTTAATATTTCATTTCGGATATGTCTAACTTAGTTTTAATCAAATTAGAATTATCATCTCCGTTTAAAGATGATAGTCTCGTTAGTTTATGTATAATATAATATTATAATAACTTCTTTTTCGCTTAGACAACTTTTTTATTTATGAAATACATATTTTATTGCAGATTACATTATTACATGTGTTGTAATACATTGCGAGCAGTTTAATTTATTTCCAAAGTGCATGTTAATGTTTCTGGGATTTGATCCTTTCTTTGAAATGCTTCTTTTCCAATACGTGTTAGTTGACATTTATTGTCTTCTTCAGGTAAACTTGAATTTTTAAATGCTTTTTGAAGAATGAAGAAATTATTTTTTGTTTTTTTGACAGTATAATCCGCTCAAGCAAGTTGAACAATGGCATTTATTATTTATTTTCCATATGTTGCGTATGTCATATTTTTGAATGCAAAGATTTTGTTTTGGAGTTCTTGTTGATATAACTTATTGCAAACATAATTCCATTTAATTCTGGAACAAAAGATAGGTAATTTCATGTCCAACCAAATTCTTGAAATCGTTTTTTGGGAATTTTTAAATTCTCCCGCTCCATCTTCGATTGATCTCGCTTATTGTTAGATAGCACCCAAAGTGTTTGAAGAATGGAATTACTCGCCTTGTCACTTATATTTATGTTAAGTTCACCAGAACATTGGATTTCAAATTTTAATGTTATTTTGACTACAAAGAAAATAGTTGCAGGTAATTTTGAAACATATCCAAATATATCAAATGTTAGAAATTGGTTGTGGTGTTAGCCCAGTGGCTCGTGGGTCGAATCGAGATTCCTCCGAGCCTCAAAAAGTGGATGATAGGTATTGAGTGATGGAGGTAGAACGATTGGCGACGGCGTGTTCGGTCGACGACGCGAGACTCTGGTGCGCAAAGAGAAAGAAATTGATCATCATTATACTGAAGTTACCATCCGGTAATGGCATTCGGAAAACGATGTAAAAGCCTCCATCTTGCCTATCCGTAGCAATATATCTCGATCCACTAATGTGAGAATATTCGACCGACCGTATTTCGGTCGGTATCCCGCTAACGGGATTAAATGATGACGGAATTGCGTTAAATAATGAAGGAACTGGTGAAGTCATGTTTTTATTTTTTGTAAGTATAACATAAATATCACATTCAAAGTTGTTATTTTGACTGTCACTTGTTTTAGTTTATTCAAACAAAAATCTTTATTGTAATTTTTCTTCTCTTATTTTTCGTTTCTTTTTCCTTTTGAGAGCATTTGTATATGTATTTTTCTTAATTGTAAAAAAATTACAAATGATAAAATTTTATTGAATGATGAATTTTTATTAATTTTAAAGGAATTTTAAAAAATGACACGGTTTAAATTATTTTTGATATGAAAGTCCGTTAGAAATCGAGTTTTTGTTAATTAGTGTTCACAACATTGTTAGTATTTATAAAGTCATTATAAACTGAATGTTTACTTCGCAAAAATAATTTGGGAATTTTATGATTCTATTGTTCCTAAAAAAATGATATATTGGGAATTTATATTGTTAAGTTAGCCACAAATGTCAAATGAGACAATTATTTTTGAACGGATATAGTATTTATTACGTTTTTTTTGAAAATCTTCTTCTGAAAAGTCTAAATTTATTCGACTAATTTTTATATCATAACTTTTCTTTAAATGTTATTATTAACAAAATACAAACCCAATAAATAAAATATAAATATTTATAATATTTACTTGTGTTAACTATCATTTTCCCCGTTTTTTGTAATATATGACACCTTCAAAAATACTTTTTACTTCGTATTAATTAATCTTTAACAAATTTTACAGTTTTATTCATAAATAAATTGTAAATTATTTTTTATAAACAAAGAAAAATACTATTTTTTGTTAAAAATTTTCAATATCTAACTAAATTATTTTGGAAAACATTTAGATCAGAACATTTTCAAAGAAGACAAAATGTTGTTTTGAAGAAGTTCAAAATTCCAAGAAAATGAAGTTATTCGAAATTAACAATGTTTCCTTTCTTTACCACCATTCGAATAACTTCTCTTGACTGTCCGAATTGATAGATAATATTTTGCCAACTGAAACATAAATCATATTTTTTTTTAAAATGAAACCAAAAATAACTTTGTTGAATTAAGAACTAAAAAGTCGGCTTGTTTCCCTGCCTCCAACGATCCAAGGCGGTCTTGCAAATTTAGTGCATGGGCTGCATTTATTGTGGCCCCAAGTAATGCTTCTGCCATGGACATCTTGAATAGGATGCAAGCCAGGTTCATAACAATCGGCTGGACATATCAATAAAATATTGAAAAATAATAATAGGAAAATGCACTCAAACCTGTTTTATGATGTCCCTTTTGATGCGATTTTTTATTTGTTCGATTTTTTTTGCGATTTCTTAATTTATTTATTTAATATGAGATAGCACAAATAAAAAATCGCATAAAAAGACCGCATAAAAACAGGTTTGAGTGTATTAAGTTAATAATATTATCAATAATATTATCATTAATATTATTTTAAACAATAAATTTAATAAAAATATATGTTTAAAATATTTTATTACCAAATTAAGTATTTTTTTAACAATAAAAATATTTTTAATTCGCACTTTTTATCATTTTCAATAATATATTAAGAATATATAATCAAAATAAATATAGAGCAAAACGAAAATAAAATAATATATTTTTATGACATAGATTACCCTAAAGTGTGGAAAGGTAAATATGAGGTGAATTATTATTGTAACGAAAAATTCAGAAAGGAAGCAAATGAAGCAACAAAACTTACTAAAAAATTAAAAGGATTCGTTTGTTAATGTTGATCTTGTTGTTTAATTTCCCATTATTTCCATTAGCGATTCGATTGCCTCTATCATAACTTATATTTCATTTGATATATTACAACCTCGTACTTTTTCAAAATTATTATATCAAAATCCAGAAAAAAATGATTGCATATCTCAAGTTTTAAGAATGAAGGAATACTTTTTGAAACAAAAACTTTTTCATGGTTTTTCTTCAAGTATAAAAATCAATAACGCAGATAGTTAAGCTCAGTATAGATATGAAGTTTGTATAAAGATTCTTAGGCATCAGAATGATTAATATTAAGTTGGAACGAAAGTTTTTGTCATTAAATTAACATGTTATTACAAATGTCAGGTTAGGCAAGCATGCCTACTACAGGTATCACGTAAACCTGTATTACATGTCCCATGGTCGGATTACTGGCGACTAAACTGGCTCCCTCATCCAGAGCAAACTGGGTGGAGATGGTGTGTGGACACCCAACAGGATTAAAAACAAAATCTGGCAAAGGGCGGATGAGCTAATATGAGCCAAAGGCCATCCATACCTGGAGAGGAGATAGGTGCCACCAGGTTACCTGCCTACTGATACACCCAAAAAAATGCAAAACGAAGCCACAAATCACTTTATACCGGATCGGTCGTGGCTCGAGTCAACAACGGCCGCGTTGCCTCTTGATGCCGACAGGGGGGGGCAACGAAAAGTTTTCTACTGGCGACAAAATGACATTGACAACTTCATTTGCCCTAGGCACTTTGGAACGTGAGATCCTTGTCTCTAAGTGGAAAGATAGAACTATTGGCTAGAGAACTGGATACCGTCAGGTGGAATGTGATTGGCATATCAGAAATAAGATGGACTGGTACGGGAGAATACACGACAGATGATAGACACAAGGTGTTTTACTGCGGTCATGAAAATAGGAAACAACACGGCATGGGATTCATAGTGGACAAGCGTACAGCAATCAATGTGATAGAATGCACACCAGTGTCCGAGAGAATAATTTCAATCAGAATTTCCAAAAAACCATTCAATACTACTATCATCCAAGTCTACGCACCAACAACTGACTACGATGAGGAAGTCGTTGAAGAATTCTATGAAGATCTGGAGACGCTCATTGCCAAGACTCCAAAGAAAGACCTTATCATTGTTCTAGGCGATGAGAATCTTTCGGAAGAAATCGAATTCATTGAATCGAAACTCAAAATTCTTAACTCGTTATCAAATCAACCTAATTTCAATAATCTAATTGGATGCGCCAAATGAATAGCGATTTATGTGCGTTTCTTTCCACTTGATTTCGAGTATCTAATAGGCAGCCTGGCATTTATTCAGAATCCTGAGCGAATCAAACAGTTCTATTCAGAGCTGTTTCAAAATATGCCGGTAGACGGTACAGATTATCGCAATAACGATGAGAATGATCTGTTGTTGGATTGCTCTTATGTCGGTGGTGGCGCTAGAAATAGCGGTGCAAGATTCATGACGGGAAACATTATTTGGCCTTTCTATTACCAGCACAAAAATGTCACGACATGCAACAACAGGAGCATTTAACAAATATGAATTGACTCTTTAAAAAGACAAAGTATCTAACTAACTAAGGATCTTGAAATTATTAATTCAATTTTCAATTTAATATTAATTAGTTTTAATAATAGATATTAAAGTTTTCTAATAAAAACCTTTAATTTTCAGTTTATTTTTAAAAGCTCTCGTGTATTATCTATGGATCAGAATTAATAGCAATTATTTTTTAATTATTTATCTTCATGTTATTATTTATTTTCCTTGTTACAACAATAATAAGCAATAAAATATTCTATAAAAGACTTTTCCGATATCAAAAATAGTCATTATGAAAAGATAAATTAATAACTTTATTTTAATGAGGAAGAAAAGTTGAAGGGTTGAAACAAAACATAGAACCATAAGAAAAAGAGAAGCATAAAACGTTATTTTCTTCTAAGATTCTCAACTGAAAATCGGTTAAATTGTCTGAAATTAAAACTATTTTATTAATAAATGTTTACTTGCGAATGGTGATGTTGTTAATAGGATTAAACATGTTAAAAAACGATCAGCTTCACTTGGACTTTATTCGTGGCGATAGGTCGACGGAAAGACGAACCAAATATAAGACTTTATACAATATATACAATATAACCATATAAGGAATGATGTGTTCTTTTAAAATGTCATGATAAAGTTTACCATTGATATTTTGTTCAATGAATATTGGTCCAATAATTCCTTCTGATTAAATGTCACACCAGACTGTCAATCTTTTAGGGTGAAGTGGTTTAACTATGCAGTGATAAGGATTTTCTGTGCCCAAAAAATCGCCAATTTTGTTTGTTTACATATCCTTGAAGGGAGAAATCCGCTTCGTCCGAGAACCATATATTATTGAAATCGATTTCTCCGCTATCTTACAATGTCATAATCATGTTTGCAAATTCCAAATACTAACTACTTGCTTGTTTACTTATCGGTTGATTAATTTGAATCTTGCATGGAAACAAACCAATGTCCAACTTCATAATGCGCTGAAAAGAAGATATTTTACTGTTCAAAGCACGAGATGCTTGATGTTCACTTGATTCAGGATGTTCTTGAAAGTAATTTTTCACTTTTTCGATGTTGTCTTTTGTTCTCACTGTTTTTTCCTTTGTCTTCATTTCTTCAATGCGGTCGAGAACTGTTCCAAAGTCTTTGAATTTGTCCTACGCACGTTTAACAGTTGCAGGGTTGATTTTGTAATGAAATCAAATTTTTTTCTAAATTTTTTTACCACTTCCGATACAGATTGTAGTTCGTGATATTTTAGAACCATGAAGATACGAAGGACACTATATTTACTCATTTTAATTTGCTAAAATAGAAAAATTCACTTTTAAATTTAAATAATATAAAATAATTGATGAAAAACTAAAAAGGCACATTAGCAGTCTGAGAATAAACTAGGAATTGAGAGGAGATAATGAAGTTACATAAGACAAACAGGATATTAATCAGTATATTAATTTTTTATATTTATATATAACGATTTTTTAATAACTTGATCACAATAAAAGGTATTGCAAAATAAATGGCATATTCTTAATCAGCATATAAAGATCCACAAAATGAGACTAATTTTATCACGAAATTCGAGGTTACGTAATTTGACCTTTGTTGTGTAATTATTGAATGATACGAGACTTTTAGACCC
The DNA here is from genome assembly GCA_001938485.1 of Girardia tigrina. Taxonomy (NCBI): domain Eukaryota; kingdom Metazoa; phylum Platyhelminthes; order Tricladida; family Dugesiidae; genus Girardia; species Girardia tigrina. Next base: position 20,309 of record MQRK01236887.1, on the reverse strand, counting down.
GACATGTTACATACCAAAATGTTTGTCTTGATAGATAGATTCTGAATATGTAAAAAATTAAAGCATGCGTACCAATTGGACCACCCTGTATGTTTGTTATATTAATAAATTTTTGTGTTAAATATGAATTCAGATTCTGAAATGTTAAATACTGACAATAGCATAAGTGCTACTAATAAACTTCAGAAAGAGACTATACAGGTTCTGTTTAAGGATAGTTTCCCTCATTTTACTACTTTACTCATTACTTTTACCAGACTCCGTCAAACGGTCCTCTTTTTATATTCTCATAATAAAATTATCGGTAAATATTTCATTTGTCCCTTCAAAGTTTTACCTAGCACAATTTTATCAAAAAAATATAACTATTTACATATTTTATGTTCAACAATAATTATGTTTTGTTATAATTATTCTTTTTATTACTGTCAAAATGGACACCGGAAGAAACAAGATAAAAAAAGAACATAAGATAAAAGTAGAAAAAGCGCATTGAGATTTCAGATATAATTGAATAAAACAGGAAATAATTGAACAATTTCTGAATATTCAAATAATTAAATATTTATTTTTCGTTTTTATTTATTAATTTATTTATTTATCTCAGTTATTTTTTGAAGTCGATGCGCTCTCATTTCAAAAAGTTTCATTTAAAAAACAAATATTAACAACTTTAATCAAATATTTTTTAACTATACTTCGTTTGATATAAGAGATCATTTTTCCTACAATCTCACATAAAACAAGGAAAACATCGGATTTACGGATTGCAGTTTTGTTATAAAAATAATTATTATTTATCTATTATTCCGATTATTTAATTAATTAATTTTCCTTTTTCATTTATAGATAAATATAGAGATATTAACCTTTTGTATTTATTTAATTTAATATTTATTTTATTTAGTTTCTCAGATTAGATTGAAATGAGCTTTCTGGCAAGGATTTTGGATGAAAAGGGTGTATCTAAAAACCTTTAAATAATAATGTTAACATCCATGGATTTCAAGGAACGTTAAAAAACTGTTGATATTCAAAAAATCTTTAGAAAAAATTAAAAAATATCAAAGATCATCAAGAAGAAAACGAAACAAATTTCTCTCCTCAAAACCAAAATTTTTTCAATATGGTAGTTATTAGGATTTGAGGAGCTCACCTAAATATTTGAATTTTATCACAGTCAACTCCGCATATCTCAAATTCTTGGGGAGCATGAAAAAAATTGAGATATGTGAAATTTCAGACAAATTATTTCGAACAAAATCAGACATTTTAAAGTTTATTGTTACAAATATTTATCAATATCATTTTTTGTTTTTAATTTATATTTCAAATTTCAGTTATATTAATATTCAGCTTAAAAAAAATCTAAATACTTGCGTTTAACTATAAATCCTACCATTATAAAGCGTGGAAAAATTGTCCAAGACTAGTTTTTCTTGGTAATTCTAGGGTTATACGTTACAAATATGGCAAAATTAACAGAAAAGCAAGATACCATACAACAATTATATTCTAAAATTATCAATTGTGAAGAAAGTCAGTTATCAATCATTGATACCCTTTGTTCGACTTTTGACGAAGGATCCAGTCTTTAATGGCACTGATATGATCAAGAATTTGGTTTCATTCGACTTGTAGCAATACAAAAAGTTAAAGATCATGAATTAATTTTACTGCGATTGACAATGACAACTTTGGACCATCAGAACCTGACTCAGTCCCTTGATTCAGTTGCATTTTCCCTCTTGTCTTCTTGAATGCTGCTGACGATGTCGGTGGCAATGAATTTTCAGATTTTGAATTATGCCTACATTCATTTTTTGAGTTTTGGATGTCGTATTTGGGGGTAAAAAGAACACTGTGATACTCCTCTTGAGGATGAGCGGAGCAATTATGAATCACCAATTCTATTTTGCGATCTTGCCTGGGAAAATGTTTGTCTAATTGTTGCACATAATCCAAAACAATTGAGCTGGTAATCCACACTTTCAAATTGTTCTTGTCAAGAACAGGAAGTTTCTTTAAACCTTTAAAAGTACTTGGATTTTTAAATTTTCCTGACGAACAACTGAAATTTGTCACTTCCATTCATATTAGCTCCAACAAAGACTGATAGTTGTTCTTTTGCTTTCTTTCCACCGAAATATTTTTTTCCATGAAATACCAGAGTTTGATTTGGAAAGAATTTCAAAAATAAGCCCCTTTCATCCATATTATATATATATATATATATATATATATATATATATATAT
>MQRK01236887.1:5534-17727 GCA_001938485.1 Girardia tigrina | reverse complement strand
CATAATAACACATTTGTCCAATGCAAAACAATCCCACACCGACAAAATACATTTTGTTTTGAATTCCTTCGTTCTTTTCAAGTTGTTCAAAAAGTGATTGATTTTAACGTCAGAATATAATTATATATATATATATGTATGTATATCCCTGGCTCGAAATAACTCAATAATTTGCGAATAGTTTATTTATTCCATTGTTCCACAGCTGTCACATCTACAGAGGCGGCTTTTATCAACGGAATTTTCAAATATTAAAAAATATTTCATACATTAAAATATATCTGCGTAAATTTTAGAGTAAAAAATGGGTTTTTTAAATTAAAACATTAAAAAAATTAAGGGTTAAAAATATTTTAAATTAAAATCTAAATTGAGATTTTCTTCATAATAAAAATGGAAAAGATTAGTTTAAGATTTTTTAAAAAAAATTTGTTTTAACGATTAAAATGGAAACTTTTTACATGGAATACTTCTGACAGGTGAACGTCTTTTAATGACAGAATTTAAAGAACTTTTTAAATGATAAAATTTTAATAAAAGAAATCTTATAAAACTAATTTTTGAAATTCGAAAAAACGAAATAATAAATTAACTATTCATATTTATATTATATTATCTTTATGTATAAATAGTTTGTGGAAAAGAAAACTTATTCAACGAAAATTTGTTCGAAAAATATTTTATTGTGTTGTAGAAATAAAATTTTGAGTAATATCATTTTCCTATTCTTCTTTAAACCAAGCTTCGAAAAATCATCTCGAACGCAACAGTAGTAAAATGCCTAAAGTAAGTCAAATAAAGAAGAATGAAAAGAGATATATGAGCTACTTTAGTAGAGATACGTGATATGGGTTTTCTTACTTCATTATTTCTACATTATAATTCTTTCTCTATTGCATTTTCAGACTTGTATGTTATACCATATGTATACAATTTCAACATTACGTTGGTGTTAATAATGAAATAGAGTATAATATAATTAAGTAAAAAAGGAAAACAGTATTGCATGAAATTAGTCAATAATACGGAATGTATTTATTTGAGCAACTTATATATCCTGAGTGTTATCATCACAACAGGAAAATCAATCTACAAGAACTTTAAAATACATTCGTCTTTTCCCTATCCCAGCTATGTAATGTTTTGTCATTAACATTTATTATTTTGATATAAAGAAATTACGTACCTGATTATTTTCAGTATTAAGAATTTTTGTCGTTTTAAAACTACCACCTCAATCGAACGAGTTTTAAGTTTCCTTGTCCTTTGATCCTACTATTTCGTTTAGCACTGTATACACTGTCCATTTGTCTATCCCAAAGATTGATAGAGTTCATCCCCGTCTTGGAATCGCAATATGATTAGCATCTAGTTTATGTTTTATGGACAGTTTTGAGAATGAATTTCTTTCCGTAAAACATGGGTTTAATTGAAGTTAATATAAAAAAAATCGCCAGAAACTATTTCCTGATCATATAATAACTTTTTATGTTGATTCATGACATGTGAAGCATATCCTTTCTTTTTCCTGTCCGTCATTACATCTCTGAGCTAATACATATTCAAATGTACAGAAACTAGCATTTGATTTTGTTTTGACTGTTGCTCACTCAGAGGGTTTCAGAAAATTCAAAAACTCTATTATGAAACATTATTAAATAATTAATTAGATTTAAAAATTGCATTTAGATCATGTAATTTAGGAAATTAGTTCAGTAGTAAATCTGTTACTCCAACTGGTTTATGTTCCAATTTGGTTTATTAATATTAATGTAATTGGTACGATGCCATAAATAACGGAGGGACTATTATTCATCTCTGTAAACGGATTCAGGAACATAATCGCAGGGAAAGTGATAGTAATCTTGATCAACAAAAAAGAACTGTTTGAATAGTAAAGTCGATGTAAGTAATTTTAAGATTTTGTGTTCACAATTTGATAATTACTGATGGTGACGATGTGTGATCCTAAAATCCATGTACAAAGATCATATTCTTTAACTTTATTGGAAGTATTTTCATGATTTATAAATTACATATTGATTACATAAACATTGTTTTGGTATATAAATGCGAATATATTCGTGTTAGTTTACTTTGATGATGACTGTTGATTCGTCTAAATTGATTACAATACATTATGAAGAACGTTTTTTGAACTTTTAAAAATAATTAATCATCCTTTTAAATATTTATATATATATTTGAATTCCTTTTTTATTTTCTATTATAGAGATTAATAAGAAATATAATAATCTCGATGAAACTTTAAAAATTAAATTTAGTGATGTAAAATTTACTACTTTAAGGAAGTAAAAATCGGGACATATCTGGAACAGTTCCAGGAGAAACGTACGTTCAATTGTCGAATTAGTTAGGCCCATTAAAATTATTTCTAGTTTTTTATGTTTTTAAAAATTGCTCTTGGATTTGTTTCCTCGTAATTGTTCTTGTTGCTCAAAGGAAACTCATTTAGTTTTTTTGTGAAAACCCTGTAATTTCACAGTCTATCATAATGTTCGAATATTGAGGAAACTAACATATTCATGTGCAACAATTTTTTAATATGACTTAGCTTGAAAGGTACCATTTTTCTTTCGAAATTTTGATCTTTAATTAAAAAACCAATATAGACCCATATTCAGATAAAGTTAGATAAGAAGATATTTGTAAACTTTTAGTGGATTTTACTTATATGTACCAGGGGTTAATTGCTTTCAAAAGATGAAGCGTAGAAGTGACATAAGCATTTACTTCTCTATAATAATGAAAATTTCAATTTAATAGCTACAGGGACATCACTTCTCCCCACATTCAATAATATCGAACTCCGATAATGTCACGCATCATGGCATCACTTGGTGTCAAGTTCCAGGGACTTCATATGTCATGATATCACCGGATTATGCAATTACAATGTAAATTTGAATTGCATGAAATAATCCCAGAAATTATTATATAATTGATATTGTTATTGTAACAGTCTGTATTTAAAAATCAATATTATCAAATGATTAATCCTCTTTACAAAAATAAATTTCTTCTCACAAGGACGTAAATGTCTCATAAAGAATTCAAAGGTTTATACTTCAACCACTTCATTGTCATAAAGAATTTTTTAAATTATTTTTTTAATTTTAGTATTTGAAATATCTCAAAAGAATTTTCAAAATATTTTAAATGTGACTTTATAAATTAAAACATTGAAAAAGTTTAGGATTGAAAATATTTTAAATTAAAGCCTAAAACAATAATTCATTATTGAAACATGATTATAAAAAATGAAAGTTTTATAATAATAAATTGCAAAAGTTAAGTAAACATTTTCTGTAAAATAAAAGAAAATATATATTTAACGATTAAAATGACAACTTTTATAATTGAAAAATGTTTCAAATGAAGATTTCTAAAATTAATTGAAATAAAAGTATTTTAATGAAATTTTAAAGGATAAAATTTGAATAAAGTAATGTAAAATTAATTTTGAAAATTCCAAAATTAAAAAAAAATAATAAATTAAGTATTCGTATTTATATTTCATTATCTTTTTGTATAAATTATTTGTGCATAATAAAAATGGTTCCTTGAAATTTTGTTCAAAAAATATGGTATTATGTTGTATTAATAAAATTTTGGTGTTATGAATTCATCTTTTGATAACCTAAAATTAAGCATTGCTATTATACTAAGAAATTCATTAATTAACCCACTCTTCTTTTATTCTTCTTGTAAGGATTGTGTATCAGAAAATTGTCCTGTGATAAAAACATTACTAGATGAAACAATTTTTTTAATAAAAATTTCTGGTTTTTTAAATTCTCACAAAAATAACTTAATGCCCTTGATGCTTATTAAATTCGTTTTCGTACAAGTAACTTATTGGACATTGTACTCAACTCAAATTCGTACTTGTATTTTACAACTTAAGTTAAAATATTTAAAAACATTAAATAATGATAAATTTTATGAAATTTCAATTTTCAATTAATATTTGAACGGATAACGGTAATCTTTTTAGAAGAATAAAATGATGTAAAGAAATATGTTGTTTTTAGAATACAATTAAATATATACAAATTAAATTGAAATGACAAAAGAGTAAATATTTTATATAAGTTATATTCTTACCATTGATAGGCAATAGGAATTTGGGTTGAAATCAGACCCCAAAGCACATCGTACCCCTTCAGCAATCATTTGACGTACTGGAGGGTATTTAAGAGATAGTAAATAAACTGTTGCAGGTAATATAACAGCTGTAGTTTGATTTTCCTTCATTGCTTGAATTCCTGTTGAAGAAACTTCTTCTAAATGACTTATTGCTTTGGCATTTAGTTCAGCAATGACCTTACGAAAATAAAATATTAATATTATTATATTTCATAATTCCTATTAACTTCAGTGCCTCCTATCGGATTCAATTCGTCTGCATGAGCATTTATGTTTAATCCGATATTTTTACCAGCTTCTAAGATTAATTTGCTTTCTTCCACTTCAAAAATACCTAAATCACCAAAAAATGTTTTCGTAATTTTATAATAAGAGGAAACCTTTTTCGCAAAATACGTCAATGTTATCACATTCCAACTCTCCTGAGTCTAAATAAGTCTTTAACGAGGGAATCTGATTCTCTAGTATATCAGTCGTATGCTCCAAAGATGTCATTCCTCTGTAGAAAACAGTTTAATAATAAAAAACATGAGGTTTTTCACTTTAAATTAACCCCTTAACCGACTATTCTTTTTTCAAATGAAGGGTTAAAAACTGACTAATTTTCCTTCCTAGAAATTATTTTAGGCTTTGCTTAAAAAATTAAATAATATAATTATTTTTCTATTTATGAGAAGGCAAAAAAACAAAAATACAAATATAATACCCCGTTTATTGATGGTTTTTTTATACTATGGTCAGTCGCTTTAACCTCATCTATTTACAGGATAAGCAGGTAAGGGGTTATTAAAGTGTTATATTTGATGAGACCAATAAGTGATAAGACTCGTGTAGAAACAAATAAGTGTATTTCATATATTTTGTATTTATAATAAGTCAAGCACTTTTGTATTTCACAAAATAATTTCCGATTGAAATCGATTCAATTTTTTTAATGTGTAATTAGATTTTAAAGTAATTTTGGAAAAACCCAAGGACTTTTCGGTCATAAAAAATATGGCGAAGAACATTAAATTCAATCGGTAGTAGCGACGGGCGGTGTGTACAAAGGACAGGGACGTAATCAGCGCAAGCTAGTGACTTGCGCTTACTAGGAATTCCTCGTTCAAGTGGGATAATTTCAATCCACTATTCCTGACACGACAGTGATTCAGCAGGTTACCCGGCCATTTCTAGCTAGGAATAAAACTCGCTGGTACTACCATTGTAGTACCAATGGTGCGGCCCCGGACATCTAAGGGCATCACAGTCCTGTTATTGCTCCATTTCATTTAGCTAAACGCTATTTATTCCTCTAAGAAGTCAGCATTTGCGATTTAACACAAATGTACTATTTAGAAGATGAGAGTCTCGTTCGTTAACGGGATTAACCTGTTATTTATGCCCATTGAAAATAAACTTGTGTGAATAGGAGTATCGACGACATATTGAGGGATAGTGAAGCAAGGAATATCACTGGAATGTTTGTTTCATTCTAAAAATCATCTTACATTATAAAATAAAATTGAAACGTGAGAATTAATTTTGCTTGGCGCCATGGCGGATGAGTCATGATAAAAATTCAAACAATATTCGAAATCTTTATTGCAGTAACAATCTGTACACTAATCTTTGTTTTAATTATAACCAAATCAAACTCCAGTAAAACAATCTGATTATTTTAATTTTTTTTGTTTAACTGAAAATTTTTGGAAATTCTTTTTTCTTGTTTTTATTTAGAGTTTTTATTTCGCTTTATTTTTTATAGATATAAACCCAGAATGTTTTGTATATATGCTTACATGTTATTAATATATGTATGACTTCATTTGAGCCACTGCAAGGAAAAACCCATTTAAATGATAAAACCACTTGACCATGTTTTTCTTTCGTCGGCATTAAACTTATCACTATGTTCAATAGTAGTGTTTTGAGAGACAACTTTTTAATTTGCAATTTTTTGTTTTCAAAAGTTATTGTTGCGTTCGTTGTCACTTCCCAACAAAATAAAGAGAAAAATCCAATCAATCAACAATCAATTTATCAATCAATTTATTCAACAAAAAACTTAATCCCGAATTACAACAAAATTTCGAATTACAGAAAAAAACATTTTTGTGATATTAATTGATGAAAAAACTCGTGAAATATTTCTATTTTCAGTTTTTGATCTGTGTATTTTACCAGGAAAATCTTTTCATTATTTATTGTTCATATTGACTATTTACGACACTATTTGAATAACGATTTTGTTTTATTATACCAAATAAATATTAACCAATAAATGCATGATTTTTCCTTTTTAAATACAATAAATGTATTTGAAAGTGTTGCGCCAATCTGTCAAATTTTGACAGTTAAAAAAGTGAACAGTCGTATCATGATAGATATTTTTAGCACCTATTAAAAGTAAAAAATACTGTGTTTCAATTACCGCTTAGAAATTATGTAAGGAAGAAAATACTGTGTTGGGTTCTTGATCGAGATTAAGACTCATTAACACTAAAATTTTGTTTCTAACACAATTAACCATTATTCAAACAATTTTTAGTTAACAATATTTTTAATAACAATTTTTCATCGAGGAATTTTTCTTCGTTTTCTTTTTGACCAGATTTTTATAAAGAAATATGGAATTATAAATGCTGATAAGCTATTTTAAAATTGAAATTTTTTTATTTTCTTTATTTTGAAAATTTACATTCCACTATTTTATGCAATTTAAATTAAAACCAACATAATTTATTGTAGTCGTATTTTTACTAATTTAACCAAAATGATTTTTTCATTATTTAATAATTAGTTTAATGTTATTATCTTTTATTTGTGAAACGTTTTTTTAATTAATAAAAGATTTTAGCGTTTTATTTATTATCAATATTTTAGTTTAAAAGCATTTTTTATATTATATTTTCCTTGTTTTAGATATATTTATATATTTCCTTATTTTAGAAATTCTTTATAAAAATTAATTGTTTCAAAAATTTTAAGAGTGAGCCTGTCCTTCACACACTGATGTACATATACATCATCATGCATTTAAGGGTTAAAAATACTTCGAATTTTAAATTTTTTAATCAGCCAGCATGGCGTTGTTTTCACTTACGGCGTTTTCAAACGACCGACAAACGTTTTCAAATTATTTAGTTGAACATCATCTCGATAGTTACTCTTTGAGGTATTATTGAATAGTCATTATTGAACTAAAAGGGCAGCTAACTTGAATTTCTTTATGTTAGTAGTGGTCAACTTCATCTTATTTGAACAGACCTTCACTTAGTTTCCAATCTTGAGATACTCTCTTAGATTATGGAAGCTGGTTTCCTATGCATAACAATGATATTGTTTATGAACTCATTCAAGTAGCATTCCGAATTTGAAAATATTTTTCCAAAAATTCAGGCATCAATGTTTCCATTTTGGAAGTTGAAAAGCGTGAAACAAAATTTGAAAGCATTATATTCTTATACTACTTTCACTGAGTAATTTGAAAATATAAATGTATTTTTTGTTTACATAGTGTCCTTTCTTACGTTTAAACGCATATTTAGCTCTCTGGTTGTAATTTTCTGTTTCTACTTTTTAATCCTTTTCCAAGTCCTTCTTGCTTTTCTTTGTCAATAAATGAGGTTTCCAAACTCGGAAAAAAGTGACATCACCGTAAATTATGGGTTTAGATGACTCACAAGAACAATAAACAATAATTTGAGCGACCTAGACCCTCTATAGGGTTTTTTTTGCAGTGATCAAGAGAAAATAAATGCTGTTGTGATGTTGCAAGTATTCTAGGAACATTTTAAAGTAAACAACAAAATTTCGTAATCAAGTAAAACTAATCCAAATATATAATAGTTTATTTACTTCTTTACACTTTTGAATATATAATTCCAATTTATTTCATTTTTATTTAATTACTTAATTAATTTATTTCTTTCTAAAAGAGTCTCATTACTTATTGGACACGCTACGTAATAATTATTTTATCAGTTTTTTAATAAATCAAAAACTAATTCTAATACTTTGGGATAGCATGAGCAGGAAGATATGTAATTGAGATATCCATGTCCGTTTCTTTTCTAACTTTTTTGAGCACTCTCAGTAATTTGCTTTCAGTTTCCCATAGTAAGCCATATCCAGTTTTACATTCCACTGTGGTCGTACCGTGCATCATCATACTCTAAAATAGAAAATAATCGAGTTCATCAAACGTTATTATTAATTTTATTTATTTATACTTTATGTATGCATAGTATTTATATTTTATTATTATGGTTGGCGTTCTAAATTATTTTTGGTGTACATAAAAAGAAATGGTTTTAGTTTACGATATTATAATAATTTAAATAAATATTGTGGGAGGTGGTTGCAACATCGATATCCGAATTCATTTTTTTAACACCAAACTTTATTGATATAACAACAATTCACATATTTAAAACAATTTTTTCTGTTAATTTAATTATCTCGCCACAAATTAATCTATAAAATTCTTTTCTATTCAATTTTTAAAATCTTGCAAATTTATTAAATACATTTCACATTAAAACCAAAAATTTATTTTAAAATTTATTTAAATTGCTTAATACTTCTATTAAAATATTTAAATTGTTTTGACAATAAAAATATTTTTATTTATAAATAAATATTTAATATTTAATGGTTTTCTTATCATTTTTAATTTCAAGATATTTAATAGATACATTAAAAAGATATTTTTTATTTTTAAATAGATATTTAATTTTTTATGATTTTCTTTTATTATATCATTTTTAATTTTAAAATATTGAATAAGCATATTAACATTAAAATATTTTACCTTTTAAAAAAATAATAAATTATTCTGGCGAGATAAAAATTTAAATTAACCCCTCATATATATAGAATAACCTCAAAATTTGCAAATTCTAAAATCGGCCAACTTCGTATTTTGGCAATTTTTAAAAAACTACTTTTAAAAATCAATTAAAACCCTCTAAATTTATCAAAATTCTGCTTTTGGCCAAAACTTTAAAGATTTTAAACAAGTTATTTAAGATCCTATGCAGGAAGATGATTTTTTTTATGATACCTAAATGAAAATGGTACATTATTGGAATATGAAATTGGAAAAAATGAAAATGGAGATGTGAGCAACTCATTTTGGCGTTCCTCATTTTTGGCCAAATTTAGAGGTTATACTGTACATATAAGTTACATTAATAAAGAATTGTAATTATAAGACAAGGAAAATTATATTTATTAAAAAATTTTCAGCTTCTTTTCCTAATTTGTCAATCATTTCGCAGATCTCAATTTTTAAATAATCTTTGTATTTTTGAATATCAAAATTTTTTCTAATTTTTTAAAATATTATTTTTTTATCTTAAAATTGCATTAATTATCAAATTTAATTTTAATCTTTATTTAATTTTCTTATCTTAAAAATTTTAAATCTTAGTTTTTTTTCATATAATTTTTTGTTTTTCATAATTTTTGTTTTTCATATATTTTGTAAATCTGGTTATTTTATGACAGAGTTTTATGATTTAAAATTTAAATAATTTTACAAAAGCAAAATTTAATAATTTAATAAATTAATAAATAATTTATATATTTTATTGTATAACGATAATTTTACACTTTATTATTATTGTATCAATCGAAAATAATATCTACGAATGGAAGTATTATTAATGAATGTTCGAAATACACTTTGACCGGTAGATTAAATAAAAAATTATAAATGTTAATGCACTTTATAAGTATTTTTTCTATTTCGCATAGTAAATAATAACAAAACAGACAATTATGATTTACTAGCAAAATAAATATAAAAATATTTTTCGAAAATTATTTTATTTTTCTCTCATAATTATATTTTTCATATACTTTATGCAGAACTTAAAACTATTGCCGAATAACATCATTTATATAAACTTTGATTGCATATTTTTAGTTTTGTATACCAAAATAATAAGACTTGCCTCTTTACAACTTATGAAAAAAAGGTGTTGACCGTGCACATGCCCACCCTTGTTATAGAACATGTTTCTTATGGTTTAACTAACTTAAGGTTGTGTTAAGAAGATTATTTCAATGACACATTTGTAATGTAATGCGCAGATTGTAATGCGCTATGAGCCTCGTGATTCACGAGTCTGGAAGGTTGGAAGTTGTGGGATGAACTGCGTTTTAAAGATTCTTTCACTCTAGACTATCAAAAGAATCAAACGTAAAATCGTACTTCTTCGTACATACTCTTACAACAAAGACCAAACATAAATATTAAACTGAGACTGCGGCAAGTACTTGATTTACGTTCCTAAAATATTAAAAAAACTGTCGACTTTTTAATGAAATTATTTTTTTCTTTATTGAGTAAATTACATAAAAACATTCTGAGTTACTTTTTGATAAAATTTTCAGGGACAGAATTTTATATATTCAATTTATTTTAATCAAATTATCAAACTTAGTTTATGTAATCTTCAAATGTATTTTTATCTAATTTTATATTTTATATATTACATCATTCATTAATATTCACATCATTTATCTTTGTAAAGTGATTCTTTCGTAACATCCGGTCGTTGTTATGTAGTCTCCAAAATAATAAAAATTTAAAAATATTCGTTTATATACTTGAGAAAAATTGTGACAACACATTTACCTTCAATCTTTCCTTCAGAGATTCCAAAAGAGATTCTTCTGACGCCTGTTTTGTTGCGTCGACAGAAAAGTTAATGCCTCCGCCGGAATTGTGGATTTGTAAATAGGATGCTCCAGCTAACTGTTACGATAAATTTGCCTCAATTTTACTTTACTTATAAGCAGAGTATTTGGTAAATAATTGTTTTACAAAGGAAAACAATCTCAAATTTATAATATTCAAATACAAAATTGATTGAAGAAAAATTATTTTTAATAATGAAGTTGAGCATAGCTAGAGCAGGCTTGGATACCTAATTGAGATCTATAACGAATCCATGATTAACAAGTTAAAAAACGTTCGTTTAGTGTTTAAAAAAATTAAAGATTGTGTGCGGTAGAAGTCACATTTAATCAACTTTAGAAGACAAATACGAGCATGTAACATCATGCGCGCACATTCTGAATTAGCAATGGTGAGAATGGCTGCCACAAGGCGCCCGTGAGTAGGCCGCTGCATTGTTTAAGTACTGCGACCTTTCCAAGATATACCTCTTAACATAAAGTTTTCATTTACAATTTAGAACGAAGAAAGCTTATCCAACAGTTATTGCTTATATTTTCATTTGTTTGATATACAATACAAACTTGTAAATCAAAAAATTTAATTTTTATATCCATTCTTTAGGCAGACAGAACTCTACTTTGCCAACAAAGTTTAATTAAAAAATTAATTTAAAAAAAACACAATAAAAATTTAATAGAAAACTAGTTATAATTTATAAGTAGATTTTTTCAATTAATATTGTTCGGGAACCCAGAATTTTCCGTTTTTTCCTATTTTGGGACCTTCAACAGTTTTTTTATCAAATTTTCACATATTTATTTGCTGTCATTGAAAATGAGTAAGTGTGCAAAGTCTCAAGAAAAGATATATTCAAAATCAATTAAAATACATTTTTGAAGGAAAGAATAAAGATTGAGTGTCCAAACGAAGTAGAACCTAGAACTGTAGATTTTATGATTCTAGGTTTTTTAAAGTATAGAGGAAATGAAGAGATTTTTGATTGACCGAACTTTAGTGCAAGCTGTAAGATGGTCCCAACATTTATTTCAAAAAACTTTTTATGATAAAAAACTTGTTTGTATAACAATGAAAAAAACAAATAAACGCCATTTAAAAATATATTTCGTGATAATATATTTCGACGGTATTAAGAACACCAACATGGGTTTTCAAACTTTTATTTTCACTACAATCAGAATTGTCTTTTGGACAATTCTCAGCAAAACTTTCTTCATTCGACATCGTTCTAAATTGATAATTTTTTTGTTAATGTTTGTTAATAAACAATTATTCGAACAAATATTTCATTATTTTCTGATTTTATTTTTAAAGTTCAATTTTGTAGTTTTA
>MQRK01236875.1:37423-56902 GCA_001938485.1 Girardia tigrina | reverse complement strand
ACTTTATTATTTACTGACACACTGCCAATTACATCTTCCGCATTGACTTTTACGGTTTTTTTATTATCAATTAATTGAATTCGGCAAAGAAAAATTCGCTCGACATTATTCACCAAAGCTTCACAAAATGCACCCTTAAATTTGGCAGTTACTGCTGTTCCCATCGGAATACATAATTTAATCAGTGAATCTTTATTCACAATTAATTCTTTAATTTTATTAATTAATTCGACTTTTTTGCCGGTATCTGAAGTTTGAATAATGGCATTGTACAATTCACAAACTCGTGATTCACTCATTTCATCAAAAATAGCAAGTTTTATTTTCAAAATTTTTATTTGGTTTAAACAAAATTGTGAATTATATTCACATTTCAAAATCATTTTTTATTGCAGCATTGTTAATTGTGATTAATTCTCACAAAATTTTGCACACACATACATACACACTTTTAACCAATCATATGGTAATTAATGAATCCATTCACATACACACTATCATCCAATTACACTATGTGATTGGACAATTTAAATGGAAATGGTAATCACAAACAAAGAAACACACAAAAACAGAAAAAAATGAGGCTCACAATTGTTATTATCACATAATTCACTGATACAAATCGATCCACTGCTTAAATGTAATATCTCGATAAAATTGCAGATTAATTATATCAGAGATAATCAATCGACTAAATTTGAATGAGTTGAGTGAATTGATTTCGATGTATTGGAAAAATTCAATGACTATCTTGAAGTTGAAACATTAATTCATATGGTTTATGCGTCATCACAAAACCATATGAACGTGATGATTTCACATATATTTATTTATATATATATATACTTATATATATTTAATTTAATTAATTTAAATGATTTTTTTTAATTTAATTTAATTATTTTAGTTTAATTTTATTTTAATTTATAAAATGGGTTCAAAAAAAATGGGTCCAAAGTAATCACAGCGCGACCAATTATATTAAGTTAGTTAATTAATTATTAAATGATAATTACATTACAATAATAATAGCCTTTATGAGTTGAATACTTTCAACAAAACGACTGTTTCGTGGCCACCAACTTTGATGCTTAACCATCACTGAGCTGCATTGCTAAAATAGACCACCAAACAGCCTATTATTAAATCAGAGGTTAAACATACTTTTGCTTTAAAATAATCATTTTAACATGTCTGAGATCATAGTTTCCAAATCTTAATGACAAAATTAAAAAATAATTAAGTTTTATTAGCCTAAGTTACTTTTGGGCATTCTGATACCCTTATTAAACCTTGTAACGAACCAGTAGGTAACAATAAATCTTACAATGCATATTATCGTTTCGAAATATTGTTGTTCGACCAAAGGTACTCATTTTTCATTTACTTTGATGAAAATTCCTTCTTAACACTTTTCTTAGAATATCTTTTAGGAAAAATGATAAAAATCAAAACTGGTAATTTAAAGTGTGATTGCGAAGGAAAAGAATTTTCAAATACCATTCAGTCGGTTTTATACACCCAAAAATGTCAAAAAACGATTAAGTTTTCTCTCATTCTCTTTCGCAAAGATACTTTTGCCTTATTAAATTAATAAATCATTTTAGCTACAAGAGCACTTTAGGAAACATCAGATTGCAATCGTGAAAATTACATCTACAAGAATTATCTGTCATTATTCGGTAATGCCCGAAATCGTTCAATATTTTTTATTTTACTTTTTAATAAATTATGTAAAAATTATTTTGATTATAAAACTTTCTGTTTTAACCCCTACAGATCGATTTTCATTTGAAAATAAAAGATAAGTCAAATACACAACTTCAGGGGCGTAGCAAAGAGAGGGATAGAGATGATTAATTCCCCCCTAAATATTTTTAAAACATTTTCCCAACTAAAAAATTTACTAATATTTACTAAATATACTAAAAAAATATTCTATAAAAAAGTCTGTTGTAGAGAAAAGCTTCTTCGTAATATCATTACTTGTTGCCAAAGATGACTCCTCGTTAACTATTCGACTACCAAAAACCTTAAAATCCCAAACCCAAAATCTAGCAGCATAGGTTGCTCACATTAAATTCGTTTCTAGCATACTCTTCTGCATTGTCAAGAAACTTTGCATAAGATCTTCTCAGAACCTGATGGACTTTTAGCTTTTTGGACTTTTTTTCAGATCACGTTAGAATCTCGATTTCCAGGACTATTCAGCGCACTGTTAATGGATTTTCATAATAGTTCTCATCTTCAGAAGATTATTAAGATTATTACTTCAGAAGATTAAGACGACTATTTACAATGTATATCTCTACAACGTTAAAAGACAACTTCATGAAAATAATATCCAGTTTATCTTTTGAGAGATTTCTAGAAAAAAATGTGCTTTCACAGAGCAACTTTGAAAATCTTGACCAATTGAAACCTCTGTCGATAAGTATCAATTGCCATCAGAGTTTTGGATATACTTTGAAATGTAAGTTCAGTGTCTCCCCAAAGACCAGCCAGTGACAGCGTTGGAAGCTTTTTTTGTCAATGCGATATCCGCTATTTTCCAAATATTAAAACACTTCAACGAATTTTTCTCATTCTTTGAGTGATAACTCCTACAGAAGAAAGAAAATTTTCCTCTCTGACTCGAATGAAAACAAATACGAGAAGTAACATGAATAAAAACCGACTAAGTGGTCGGGTGATGCTGTAAAATTCAGTTGGATGTTTCAGTCAGTGCTGATATATACTGGAAAAGTTTTTAAGATTATTAAGATTATTACTTCAGAAGATTAAGACGACTATTTACAATGTATATCTCTACAACGTTAAAAGACAACTTCGTGAAAATAATATCCAGTTTATCTTTTGAGAGATTTCTAGAAAAAAATGTGCTTTCACAGAAAAGTTTTGCCTATACCAACGACGACTGAACTTTTTAATATAAATTTAGCTCTTCTTATCTTTATTAAATTCTTTATTCCTTACAATTTAGGTAGAATACACTGTAGTTTTTATGTCCAGACTCTTCATTCTTGCTAAAAAATAAACAATGTGGAAATGCTATTTAACAGGACAAAAAAATCCTTAACAATGTCAGTGTGTGTGTGAGAGTATGACAGAAATTGTGTCATGTTCATCAATATCCCTCCGAAATGAAGTCCTGGCTACGCCCCTGTGCACCTTCCGTACGTAGCAACTTGAATCGAATAAAATAAGCATTAACTTATTAAGATACTGTAGTGCCCAATGATTTGGTTTACATTTTCCCCGCGGAATTCGACGCCTGATTTCCACCTGTTCTAATCCAATTTTATTTGATCATTTTACTGTCCACAATTTCGTTGGTTCCTCGCAATTATTATCTAAATAATTTGATGAATATTCCCCTTAATAATTAAATCAATTTTAAGGAAATATGTTTGCTTTAATAATACGATTTTTTTGAGCGTGTGTAAATTTTGAGCCTATTACAAGGAGATTCGAGATTTGCCCGTGAGACAAAGTAGGAGATTTATCATTGGTCGGACATGACGTCCAACCAGCTCTCGATAGATACATATCCTCGAATTATTTCGTGCTCATACTCCATGGTAACGTATTCTTTGTGGTAATCCAATTACTCGGGCAGATCTTTTTAGACGATAGTACGTATCCAGAATTAAATCGGGGTTGGTTCATAATGGATTAAATAAAAAACATTTTCAAAAACGGATTAAAAAATTAGATAAAAATACAATAAATTCTAAAATAAAAAAATAAAATAGAAAAAAAATATTAATCAAATATTTTTGAACATTAATATTATCAAATACTAAAATTAATATCAGTTTTACCACATTTCCAGAAATATCTCGTAAATACACCGGTCATTGTTTGACAAATTTTCCACTCATTAATCAAAATTAAAAGGAAACAACCAAAGAACAGTGGAAAACCATATTTGTCACTACTAGAAGGTTATCTAATACATCAAGTGTTCCATCAAGAACCATAGCAACTGTTTTAATATCCCAAACTGGCTGATTGTTTTCATAAATGTTTTATTATTGAATGACGCCAGAATAACCAGAGCTACGGTCAGCAAATGTCCGATCTGCGACAATTGACGCCGGGTTCTGACTTCGTTTGCGAAATTTTCCCTATTGGAGTCTGAGTCTGAAATAAAGTAATGTACACAGTGCAATACTGTCGAGAATTGAACAAATGGGATTTAATTAGACCAACCTTTTGACATAGGAATTAATCAGCTTAATAAATGAATTAATTAAACTAAAACATTTAAAACAGACTTCAGGTGGAGTTTGTATTTTAGAACTAATTATCTTCTAAAAATATTTGTTTTGTTATTTGTTTATATTAATTAATTCTTTATATTTATATATATATATATATATATATATATATATATATATCTTTTTATATATATATATATTCCTTTTTATTTATTATTTATTTGTTGACAGATTGTAAGTACAGCTATCCCTATTATGGTAACATTAAATCTTTACCAGGGCTGTTAGATTCGTTTTGATTTATGGTGAAAAAATCTATATTATTTTACGAAATATTTTTCATTGACTCTATGAAGAGTTAAAATTTTCAATTCATCAAATAATTTATAAAAATTTTAAATTTAAAAATTTAACAAAAATTAAATAATTACATAAAACATAAAAAATACATAAAGTTTAAATAAAAAGGAAAAAAAAAGATTTTTTTAAAAAAAACTAAAAATTGTATAATAATTAAAATAAACAAAAATCGTAAGTTAAAACGTTTAGATTAATTAAAACCGATGTATTTATAAAAAAATATTTACTAAAAGTTAAGTTAATTATTTTTTAACAAAATTAGTAAAATTCAGAGATAAATTTTCATAGTGAAAGTTTAATAAATTTATACAAAAGTAGAAATTTGATTTTAAAGAAAATTTATTAATGGATTTTTACAAAATGATTATGTATGATTATGTATGATATTTCTTCCAATTTGTGTATTATTTTCACTAATAAATTTTTGTGTAAAATTAAGATTTCTAATCCAGAATCAACCATCATCGAAGATAATGTCAGTGTAACTAACAAATTTGATTCTCTTATGAACATCATTTATTGTCGTGATTGTATTAGTGAGGGTATGGAAATAATAACGTTTACTAAGTTTGACATTTTCTACACACCCATCCATCGATTATTTTTAAACAAATACATCCTCCAATTTATGATTGCCAAAAATTAAAATTGGCAATACAAAAATCAAGAATTTATATAATAGTTTAATAAGGCAATGATTGATCATTTCTCGATTTTGGTGGATTATTATATGGAATCACCTCCCAGCTTTGTTTCTGTATCAATTATCAATTATCAATTCCTTGCGTAGCGTTTGGACAGACTTTTATTCAATCATCAAAATATCTGTATCTACATTGTCAGTATCAGTTCAACTCCTTTGAGAAATTAACTATTTGACTAGTCATCGAAATTTTAGAATTTGTCTATACATATCTGTGTGATCTTGTGAGTAATTTTTGGTGGAAATTAAATCGTTTATAGTTGAAATCAAAATTCATAACTATTGTTTATTCGTTTACCTAATTCTTTTTGAAAGATTCAAGCAGATTCACTGAACAAACACTTAGTTCAGTTAACCTGGTTGGATAATTTTTTTATAGTAAAAATAGTGGATCTGTAAAAATCGGAGAATCCACTATTTTTACAAATTGGTGTCAGAAGTGAAAAACACACAACTCACCTCCATAATCGAGACCAAACACATTCACATTTCATACATCTACACATCTAAAATGCATCCATACAAATTTAAAACTACTCTACACAAACAAGTAGATATATCAAACAAAACAAGAAATTACATAAACCAATTCATTGTTCAATTTAAAAACCCAACACAACCTTACAAGGAAACAAAATTTAAGATACGCGAAAAGGAAACAAATATTAAAGAAACAAACGATAAATATCAGAATAATCACGGTAAACTCCAATTATTAAGCTACCTAATTCAGAAAATCAATAACATTGAACAGGAAATTAAATCCCTAAAAAAGAAATTACAGAATTAAAAATACAAATAAAAGAACTTAACCAGAAAACCTTACAAAAAATGCAGAAAAACATGATAAACAAAGTTCAAAGTTATTTTTGAAAGAATACAATGGTATTTGTTGGTATCACAAGACATTTAAGGATAAAGCGTGCAAGTGCCAATATCCATGTACTTTTAATCAAACACCGTTTATAATTAGACTCAAAACACGTACTTTCTACAATTCAAAAATAAAAAAACTATTTTACGAACAAAATAGCAGAAATAACAAAAACAACAAAGGAAGTAAATAATACACACCAAAAACCAACTACATAAGAAACAATACAGAGATAGCTCAAATTGAAGAATCAAAAGAAACGGAAGAAAAACAGATCCCAAACAAATCAAATGATATGGAAATCCAAACAACGAACACCACATTGTTTAAAAAAAGAGAAACTCAAACAATTTAAAACAATCCACAGACAAATACTTCGGACAGTGAAATGCAGATCCAAACAATAGCATTACAACAACAAACCATCGATAGAGAAATTCAAACTCAACATATACCAATCAGAATATACAGAAATAATCATTCACAAACCGAAAATACTGAAGGGAAACAAGTCACAAACTTAAACAAAACAATTCAAAATCCAGGGCATGTAATCACAGAAAAACGGACCCCCAATGATCCATACATTGAAAACGAAGAAATTATTTTCAAACCAAAACAAAACTTAGAAATAACTGAAGCGTACCACGACATTAACACAATGACTGGAAATAGTGTCCATCGACAAGAAACAAATGCATACCTATACAATCATATTTTGGCATTAGTCAGGGACACAACAAATAACACATTAGATGGTCCATATAAAATTGTCGAAGAAAAGAAGAACTCCTTCATTCTAGAAATAAATCATACATCTACCCAGGTTAACATTAAAAGAATCAGATTCTGCTCACAAAAACCATTAAACGAAACAGAGTTCCTTCTACTCGACAACGACGTACAAAGAAGATACGAAAAAAAATATTTTGCTAATTCATTTTAACGTTCCACTTATCGATAGGGGGGCTAATGTAGTGTACCCACTACTTCACAACACCAAACATATCGTGTCGCATATGTGTATATTGAAATTGGTATATTTGTGTATTTATCATGTTATTGTTTGTTGTTTGTACTTTGACTGTTGACGCCACTATTCGTGGTCAGTGTGAGTGTGCGGCCGCGACACATTTTTGGTGCATAGCGAATCACCTTGTGTTCTTGTTTTCTGTGTTCCCAATGATTGGGATGCTCGGTTGATTTAATGTAGATATTTTGCAATTCTCTTAAAAAATTGCGAAAGAACAAGACGTTTGATTTTGTTGTGCAATTTGTCATTAAAAGTATCATCAATTATCAATTCCTTGCGTAGCGTTTGGACAGACTTTTATTCAATGACCAAAATATCTGTATCTACATTGTCAGTATCAGTTCAACTCCTTTGAGAAATTAACTATTTGACTAGTCATCGAAATTTTAGAATTTGTCTATACATATCTTGTGAGTAATTTTTGGTGGAAATTAAATCGTTTATAGTTGAAATCAAAATTCATAACTATTGTTTATTCGTTTACCTAATTCTTTTTGAAAAATTCAAACAGATTCACTGAACAAACACTTAGTTCAGTTAACCTGGTTGGATAATTTTTTTATAGTAAAAATAGTGGATCTGTAAAAATCGGAGAATCCACTATTTTTACAAATGACAAATCAAACGGGGCTTTAAAAAAACCGAAATATCTTAATAATTAAAAATGGTGAACAGAAAGTGAAATTTAAATTTATTATTAAACATAAAAAAATCAGTAAAACAAATTGTTCAATTATCACAAATAACAAAAATTATTTTTTGACATTATTATTTTCGGTTTCGATATTTTGTGGAGTATAAGGAACATTAAGTATTACTAACTTTTTGTTATAAATAAGAATATGTGATTTTAATGCATTTATTTGTAAATATTGATATAAATTTTAATCACTACAATCAGGGGTTTTAATCCCGGAGCATATTTATGATCCCGAGATCCCGGGAAATTTTGAGATAAAGATTACATTTTGATAAGTTTATTTTTACCATAAAAAACGAACAAATAATATTAAAATATTTAATCGAAAATAATAAATTTATAATTGGATAAAAAATCTAATAAATAATATTTATTTGTGACCAAAGGAATTATAATCGCGAAAAATTTAAGCATAGAAAAGATAATTTTCAAGAGTGTTATTGGAGCGGATCTTATTGCATAGGTTACCAGCCGAAGAGAGGACTCTTTCGATTCCACAGACGTAGGAGGAATTGTCAATAAATATTGATATACACCCTCTAAATTGGGCCCTTGTTTGTTGACTGAACTGCAATATTAATCTCATAATTAATCAAACTTGAATAAGATCCCGGCTCTGTTGTATATATTGTAACTCAATTTGAAAAGACAGCCGCAATAACTTCTTGTGTTCGGTACTCAATTGTAAGATGGTAATTCGATGGTAATGACTCATTTCGTTCTATTAAACTCCGAGGAATGTGAGTATTCCCTTTCAAATTTTGTACTTCACCATTTTCTTCTTGCAATGGTTTAAGACGCATCAGTAGTTTTATGCAAATATCTTTTACCATCTGTTTTTTGCTAACTGTGCTTGCGAGTTGTCCAGATATTGAAGTACACTGATGCATCATTGTACCACAATTATAAAATTCACTTGTGAAGAGATTCGAGAAACTCTTCACTAAGAAAATGTGCTTGCAGATCATCTTGAAGAAAATTTATTATGGCTTCTGAAGTCAAAATTGTAGCATCGCTTCTGCAGATAGCTGTCATAGCTATCTAAAATAGTTTCAGTGTAGAAAAGATTTTCATCATGATTTCAAAATCTTCATCAGTCAAACAGACGCTCGCATTTACATCAATCAGAGCTATTTAAACAGGTGACTTTACAATTAGCAGTCTCTCCATTATGTTAACTAAACTAACCCAACGTGTTCTGCAATCTAGAATCAGAGACACATTGATTGTCATGTTATTCTCTTGTCATATGTAATTAAATAAAATATCGTACTTCTGTGGTGATCATTTAAATAATTTTACAACTTCTCGAGCTTTCTTCATCACTTCTTTTATCTATCATTTGGAAATTACTTGAGATTGTGACTTAAAATATTTCTTAAAGGTTTTAAAAATTAAAAAATGGTTTAAAAAAAAGGCTTTTTTTATTTTTAGGAAAATTTTTAATAAAAAAATGCTAAAAATTACTTTTAATTCTTACTAAGCTCATGCTTATAACTATAAAATATTTAAAACCCCTTTTTAGTTATAAGCTTGTACCTTATTAAGAATTAAAAGTAAATTTTTAGCATATTTTATTAAAAAATTACTTTTAAATCTTATTAAGCTACAAGCTTATAACCAAAAAATATTTACTACCCTTTTTGGGTATAAGTTAGTAAGAATAAAAAATAATTTTTTACCTTTTTTTGATAAAAAATAATTTTAAATATTACTAAGATTGAAAGTAATTTTTAAAAGTAGTTTTCATAAAAAAATTGTGAAAGCCATATCACCGAAACCAGTAATCCAGTGATTTATGGTCAATAATCCCGGAATTTTGGGTCACCTTTTTGGGTCCGGGATACCATGATTGGAACCCATAACTACAATGTACTATATATTTTGTATATTTTTTTATTAACTGTTTTTAACTGCGTCGATTTCCAGATAAATTATTTTCTTCCATTTTAAATTAAAAGTAAGAAATGTTTTGAAATATTTATTATTAATATACAAAAAACAATTTAAACAAATTATTAAAAAATAATTGTAAATATATTTTTTAATATTTAATTTTCTCTCATTATTATTATTATTATTTTGAAAAAACATTTATGGTACAAACTTTTATAAATTTTACGGAGATTATTTCAATTTATTTTAATATTTAATTACTATTAAGAACACCAATTTGACTTTTCATATTTCTATTTAAACAACAATTTTGATTGTCCTAAGACAATCTTTGTCAAAGCTTTCGTACGAGTGCATTCTAAACTAAATTGATTAATGAATTAATTCTCATTATTTTTTTAGTAAATGGAGAAATAAATATTTTAATAAAATATTTACTAAAAACTTATTGGATAGAAATTAAAATGATGATTAATTATTTAAAAAATATTAATTTGATTTATTTATTTAAAATTGTAAAAACTAATTAACTTATTTAAAATTGTAAAATTATTTGAAATTAAAATTAAATTTAAACATAACATATTTTTAGATAATAAGAATTCAAATATTAATCATCCATCTGGGTAGGATAGACACAATTCCAAATCAACATACACATTCAAACACAAAACATCTAACATTCAAAATATTCATCACAGTTACCAAAAATTTAAATAATGATTTTTGCATTTTTTAACCTAGAAACAAGTATTTTTCTACATAAAATTATAAAAGAAGAGAAGTAAAATAATTGAATTGGTAAATTGATCCTATATTGTAAAGGGACATGGGCAATCTGACACTTCTTAATGGCTCATGAAATAATTTCCACAATAATCATTGTATTTATGAGAAGTATCAAATTTTTATTTCAATATTAATTTATATGTTAATTAAAATATACAATTTAAAAATCAAAATCTACGTTTCATAATTGAACCGATTAAATTAATTATTTAATTAACATTAAGTAAGTGTATTAATTTTCCTTACAAAGTGCTGTAAGAAAATTGATCAAATTTTTTTAATTATTTGTATTATTTATTTTTTGATATAAAATTATCATTTATTTGAGGTTAACGTAAAATGTTTTATTTTTATATAATATTCTAATGAAATGTTTTAAACATTGTCATTCTATCAAAATAATTACTCTGATAACAAAAAAACCACAACTATGTATATATATATATATATATATATATATATATATATATATATATATATATATATATTCTCCTCTGCAAACGTTTAGACTCATCGACTTTTTTGTATTTATCACAGTAACTATCGTACTCATACCTATTTGTATAACTTATTTATTTGGATTTAAATTATCAAAATCAATTATTAAGAAACATAATATATTAATACAAAAACAACGAAAAAGTCAATCCATCCATTTTTCATCAATATGTTGGTCTTTTCATTTGATGAAAGCCTCACAAATTTTGGTCATTCCTGCAACTAATTAATTAAGTCTTTCTCGTCGCAATCGTTATCATGCCCTCTGTAGACATTACCACAAATGAGATTCGCTAGTTTGAAGCAATTTCCTTACCTCTTTGTCCAGCTCATCTTACAGCAATTCGATCGAATAAAGGTCTGTGACGTCTCGTGTAATTTTCAACTTCATATTTGGGTGATTTTGGATTTTCAACTCTGATAACCATCAAAACACAAGAAACAAACACAATTGCTGTTTGTGAAAGATGAACTTTGTGTGTCTGCCAAAAACACGACAGAATTTTAGAGGTGTGCAAAAAAACACAAAGCTCAGATTTCCCTCTGAGTTTTTGATAAGAATAAATTTAGTTTATTCAAACATGTACAACTTTGTTTTAATTTCATTAACTAACATGTGCAATACTTTGAACATATATATTTGTATTTCATTTTTAAACTAGTAAATCAAAAATTTAAATTCTTCATATCTATTCTTTATGCAGAAAGAACTTTTCTTTGCAAACAAAGTTTTTAAAATTTAAAATTTTAGTTAAAAAACGCAATAAAAATTAATATAAACTACTTATAATTCTTAAGTAAATATCTTGCAATTAATATAGTTCAGCAACTTCGAATTTTCCGTTTTTTTCCCATTTTTGGATCTTTAAAAGTTTGTTTCCGATCAAATTTTTACATAATCATTTATTGTTATTGAGGATGAGTAAGTGTGCAAATTTTGTAGAAAATTGATTGAGTAAAAGGTCTTCAAAAATAGGTTTCTAAATTCCATGGATATATATATGGTTGCCTCATAAGTTTTGTCGCACATATATATCGATGTTAACTGCAGATATCCTTCCATCACATAAATAATTCTTATATATTTGCAATCCCTAATAAAATGTAAATTAGATAAAATAGCATTTGCGATTTACTTATGTCCAATAATAATTATTTTCTGTTCCAATTGAATTTTTTTTAATAAAATAATAGCATTTTCGTAAATTTCGCACACTTTCTTCATCGCAATGAACTTTAATTGCTCTGATATTCGTAAATTAATTAATATTGCTGAAAAAGGGATGTACCACCCTCACAGATGACTGACAAAATTACCACGGCCTTTGGAGTTCGAACAGTCTCAAAGAAAACGTGTGAAAGGTGGATTTCCAATTTTTGTGAAAATAACTTTAACACAGACTATCAAGTACGCGAATGGCGGCCCTCTCTTGACATAGACGAGAAGATAATCAAGTTTCTGACTGAAGACAAGCGTGCAACAACGAGGAACATTGTAGAGGGAATTGATCAGGATAAAACCACGGTATGCCGGCACTTGAATGCAATGGGATACCTATACCTGGAAAATTGCTGAGTGCCACACTTTCTGACGCAACAGAACAAGGATAATCGCAAAAGAATTTGTCAAAAGCTATTGGATAGTTATCACTGGAATGATTTCCTGTCCCAAATCATCATCTGCAATGAGATATGAGTGTACTGGGACAATAAATGTGCTTTCAACAATGGAAAAAATAGCATGAAAACACTTTTCCAACACCAGCACAAAGACTGACAAACCAAAAACATCTCGCCTCCGTCTTTCGGGACAGTAAAGAACTGTTCTTGTTAGATATCATACCTCTAAATGCTACAATCAATGCGGATGTCTACTCTACTCAGCTGGATCGTCTCATTATCGCCGTTCAGTAGAGGCGCAGACGGTTGCTTAATGGAGGAAACCACAATGTTCATTATCTCCACGATAATGCTCATCCGAATACGGCTGCTAAGACCAATGACAAGCTGAATGCTCTTGGATTCACTGTACTACCACATCAATCATACTGCCCCGATCTCTCACCATCTGACTGCTATCTATTCTCTCCAATGAAATGTGCACTTAGAGGATAGAATTATGTCGGTGTCATTGATATCAATGAAAATCTTATTCATTGGTTTCACAAGAAACCGAGTGATTTTTTTCCAAAATGGGATACGCAGCCTCCCTGGACGTTGTCTGAGATGTATTGAGCACAATTTCGACTACTTTTTGCATTTTCATGACGTAGACGATTGATCAAATATTCTTTATATTTTATATTTTATTGTATTTTCGTGTTTTTTGTCTTGTTTTCGACAAAAATTATGAGGCAAACCTATGTATATATAGAAAGTATATATAGAAATGTTTATAAAAATGTATGTATAGAAAGTAAGATAATAAAAAGAATGGAAAAAATGTTGTTTTCTGCATTAGTGTTATATTATCATTTATGATAATATATTTTAAAAAATAAAAAAAACTAAAAATATTTAAAAACAATTTATATTTGTTTCAATAATATGTTATATAATAAATATTAATGCTGATTGACTTTTATTAATTTTATAATTCTTCAGATTTATACAACAATAAGATAATAAATTATTGCACATGGATTCCTCGACCTAGAGGAATGTTTCCGTGGGATTTGGATCCTGTAAAAAGGTTGAAATACATTGCTCTAACGTATTTTTTAGTTTATGTGCGCGTGAACGTGCCTGTATGATGCTGTACAACAACAGCCGTTCCTGTAAGTCGAGATGGAGCACAATCATAATTTCAAGCCCTAGGGACGGCCGTTGGACTTTCTCTTTTGATACCTTTAATGCACTTGTCTCTGTTTACTTGTCTATCTTTACCGAAATAAACATTCGGATCATATGACCGCGAGTTTGGACATTTTACCCTTTCGATAATTCATCAATCAGAAAAACTATAACTTAACGGAAGAGAATCGAAAAACAAAAAGAAATGATTGACTTGCAATGTCAGAAAACATAAGTCTTTTTTAATAATAACTTTCATTTCTTTACAAGTGAAGTGAACGCAACTTTCTTTAAACTTTGAAAATTTCTGCTCAATCACATTACATGCAATTTAAAACACATTAATTTGGCTAAATTTATAATAAATATAAAATTATTTAGTTAAATTCAATGATCCTTCATTAAATTGAACCTTATTGTTTTTCTAAATTTCTAATCTTAATATATGTATATATACATATATATATATATATGTGTATTTATTTATAAATATAACTTCCGGCGAATCTGGAACATTATCACTATTTTTTGCAAAAAATTGATTTACACGATAAGCAATATCTTTTGTATGACTGAGCGACCTTCCGTGTGTTTTATATGCCACAAAGGACGTGTGGATATTGTTACTTCTACACGAATTAACCAAACAAATAACTTCTACAAACAAAAGATTATTAAAGGTTATAAAGTAAAATTTATTTAATAATACTTAGCAAAGAAATTATACATAATTAATGAAAAATACAATAATATTGACAATCATATGGAAAACCAATTAAAATTGATAAATAATTAACGAAAGAAGATATCCAGAAGTATTTGAAGTATTTCTGCTTCAACGATCATAACGTGACAAACGTTACAAAAGTTCTGCAAGATCACTTAAACAGCAAACTAATTCCATTTTAAAATTTATTTTACAAAACAAACTTGACAATAAAAAGAACAATTTTATTGAAAGCTTCAAAATACACTGATCGGATTAAAATCAGATTAAAACTGATTTTATTTAAAAGCAATTCAAACAAAATAAAATTATCTTATTAACTCTCAAATCCAAAATAAATAATGAAATTTTATTTTGTCCACATTTTTTAATATTTATTAATATTTATTAAATAATTAATAAATAATTATTTGTTTACAAACTTAATGAAAAGTAAAAATAAATATTTTATTAAATTATTTATTTATTTTAATAAATAAAATAAGAATAGAAACGTCGTCTGTGAAAGAAGTTGTTTTGCGAATGAAACTCGAAAATAACTATTTTAGATCAAATCCTCATTAAATATACAAAAGTGAAATCTTTCGTTAATTTCAATTAAATTAAAATATAAATAATATAAATATCATGATATAATTATATTATGTACTTTTATATTTTATATTTTTATGTACCATTGTATCATTATTAAGATACAAATTTGTCGTTCATTAACATTTCATGCAACTATAAGTAAAAGTAAAAAAATATTAACAATAATTTATAATAGTATTTTGAGGAGTTTTAAATATTTATCTATTTCTCCAACTTATACTGAGAGTGTAAAGCAGTGACAATATACATCCTTCATACATCAGTATCTTTCCTTCGACATGTAAGTCATTATTTTTTATTTCTGTAATTTTTCATTTTTCTTCTTAGATAATTTTAAAAATAATTGTTAGGAGCTTTGGTGAGTTCATAAAATTTTTGAATTTAGAATCTAATGAATTTAATAATTAAATAATTAAATTTCGAAAAGTAGGTCTATAGATTATGTTAAAATAAGATTTTCATTAAATTGAATAAAAAATAAATTATTTAACAATAAATTTTAAGGTAGATTTTTAAGGTTTAACACAAAATCCATAAACTGATTTCTTAATAAAGTAAATTTTTAATTCCATATAAAACATAATATTTAATATTTGAAATGTTAATAAACTAAAAATTATTTTGTAAGTTTTATCTAAGTATAAAAAAATCAAATATCATATGAATGCATAAATTTTAAAATTAAAAAAAAAAACAATTGTTTTGAGACAAAATGAAAGTATAACTTTAATTAAAAATGTTAAATTGAAATAAATGAAAATGTACTTTTTATTTTATTTTTTGAAAATGTAATTTAAACACAGTTAAATTAAATAAATGAAAATGTCAAATAAAATGGAAATTTAAAATAGGATGAAATAAAATCTTTGTGACAAAATTTTAATAAAATACTTTTATAATTTTAAAGACGATTATATAATTAGAATTCGTATTTAATTAAAAAACAATATCGAATTTTATATTTAATTTTATTTATAATGGTTTGAATAAAAAAAAGAAAGTGCTTAAGTTCCTCAAAAATTTTTGTTTGAAAAATCGTTAGTGATAGAAATAAAATTTTGTGTCATGAACTTGAATTCTGAATTCGAACATAATAATAATTAAGTATCAAAATTAATTTATTTTATTAGAAATTTAAAGTCAGTTTATTCGAGACAAAACCGTCACATCTCTCCAGACAGAAATGATTATTAGATTTTTATATTTTGTGGTGTTCTGAAAGTTGAAGGAGAAACTTACAAATATTTTTCGAGTACTAATCAGTAACTTTGATTATAATTATGGAAGGAAATTGATTTAAGATCTATTAATATATTTTATCAGCTTTCTTTAAAAGTCCAAAGTTATTCGTCCAATCATATTGAAGTATTTAGATATAATAATGTGATAATAATTTTACTATATATAAATAATAATGATTTTATAATTTGTATCACAAATTTTAATGAAAAAACAAATTTAAAGTCACTTAACATTTTCAGTGGTTTCTTAATGAAAACATTTGTTAAAAATCTTTTGAAATTACAATTTTTTGTTTTTGTAACGTTGAAGATGTTTAAAAGTTTTGATTAGTATTAAATTGCTTACACTTTTAAATAAAGTGTTCATCATTTCATTATTATTAAGTACAACATAATTAATTATATACATTAAAAACAATCACCGGATTTAGACAAAATAGAAAACCTTTTACAGAATTTGACAATGCTAAATTTAATGTTAAATTGTCAATTAATCCCTTCCATTTATAGATTTCAGTGATAAGTTCACCAAATTTCGTCAGATGTTTAATTGCTGCTGATGAATTTTGTCAGATGTTGGTGGGGTATCCAATGTCATGTATATCCTCCCTTAGCTCCAAAATTGGTGGTGGCTCTGCATAGGTTGTTGAAATGAATAGTTAGTATGAGGTAAGTAGTACATTCTTTGTCCCAATGTATCCAATGTACGAGTTTTTACACCCGTTCCAACTAAATTTATAAAAACAGATTGGCTTGCAATCTACAAATCGTTTTCGATTTATTTGAGAAAACTTTGAACTTTGAGCGTCATTGAAATACCTTTGACATTACTTATACTCTTGAAAAAAACACTTCTTAAATGCTTTAAATACTCCAGATTATTGTTTTTTGATTTTTTGTTTGTGCTCTTCATTGGCATTTTATTTTAAATCATGTTTGTATACATAATTTATCCAATATAACACTAATGTTGTGATTTATCTGCTTTTTTGTGTACATATTGTCCCTCAGGCGTTCTCTAATAATAATTAAATCATGATCTGCCATTTTAAAATTGGAAGACAAATTCCAAATTCTTTGAACTAAACCATTTTTCATAGCTGTATAATTTAGTTCAATAATCAATAAAACATGTTCAATAATCAATTTCTTAGAAAAGCATTAACAAAATTATTTTATGTATATTATTTATATTTGTAGTTTTCTTTGAATAAAATAAATTAAAAAAAGCTTAAAGGTTTTTCAAAGTGATTTTATTTTTCTTAGCTGAATAAAAACATTTAAGACTGTTGGCGAAATAAAAATTTTAGAACAAATTAATATTATATTAATTAGATATTCTTTTTCAAAGTGCACTTTTAATATACATATTATACAAAAAAAATAATAAAGAATATTTTTTAGTTTATTATCAAATAAATTTAGAAAAAAAATTATTAAAATTTTGTTGTACCTAAAACTGATAATTCATTGAAACTCTTTCACAAATCCAGCTCCTGCAGTTGACAGTCTTTTCCTTTACAACTGAATTTGATAGCGGCAAATATTTCCAACAGATCATCCATAAATCTTCTCAATGGAAATTTTCATCAAATATTATCTTTTTTTTTGATATTGAAATTAATATAATAAATGACAATATTATATTATTTCGTAGAAAGGTATCTGACAAAATTCAGGGGAAAGAAATAATTTTAACCCGTTGACTATTGAATTTTGTTTTGGAGATATGTTAATTTTATTGAAGTTTTCGACGTAGCAAAGGTAATTATGAAAAAATTTTAAAAAAGACAGAAATAATTAATCACGTAAGAGTTACAAAAATGAGTTTTTTTGTGCTACAAACAAGAGTTTTCAATGAATATTGCAGTATTATTATATTTTACTGATTAGAATTGGTTTTTATCACTAATCTACATCAAAATGAAGTTTAGTGTGGTAAATTTGGAGACGATTTGGTACGCATAATGACACATTACAGTCAAGGCACATGAAATAACTTCGTTGTTGAATTTGTTTCGCACTACAAACAATAAAATTTCTTCTACTTCGTTCTCTACTCTTTGGATCTTGTGGAACATTGTCGAGAAAGTGACGAGCAACTAATCTCAAAGATGTAGGAGCATTAGAAGGTCTACCAACTCTATTTCTCTCTGACGGACCATATCTCTGAAGTATTTCTCTAACCAAAAGCAATTTGAACTGAACAAGCATTGCGCTTCATTCTGTATGTTATATACGAATTGAATATCGCCATATCCAACATATGAAAGAATAATTTTTTATACCACTTAAAAGTTTTCCTAATTGAAGCAGAGAATGATATCTGCATGTCAGTTTCATCAACAGCTCCCATTTTTTTGCGAATATTCCATGACTAGAGAGGGCTTCGTAATTTCTGTTCCGTTTGATCTATCAATTTTTCCACTGTTCAAGAAATTTTTACTATTTACAGTCGATAACATCTAGATATCTCGTTTGTCTTTACATTTCATTGCTAGAAGAGCTGAAGACGAAAACCATTGAACATCTTCTTTTCGTGATTTTCCAGTGAATTTTGGCTATCCTTTACGATTTTTTCTCACTGTTCCACATGCTCCAGTTTTCTTCTGATGCAATAAATTGAAAAGAGTTGGACTAGAGAGCGAGAGAGCTGGACTAGAAAAGTTAATATAATAATAGTAATATTTAGAAAAAAACGCATTAAAAATCCTCTTCATTCAAAAGTTATAAGCCCTAAACCCATTTACGAGTCTCCTTTTGTCAACGGGTTAATATATGCTTCTACACAACAAATAATCATTTTCCCTTAAAACCGTTATATTTTTCATTCAAAATAAACAAAATATCTCTTCTTTTTATATTATTATAAATTAAATTTTTCATTATATATAATATTTTGTATAATCATGTTTCCACCAACAGATACAAAAAGCGGCCGATGTCTTTTATTCTTCAATAATCAGAATTTATAATAATTATAAATGAAATATTTTTTGATATAAAATTTATTTTTAAAAAAGCAATATAAATAAATATATATATATA